>JAODUE010063063.1:0-16461 GCA_027564755.1 Amblyopsis hoosieri | reverse complement strand
TGAATAGTGTAAAGTAATATTCATTGATGAATAGTTGGATACTGATTGATGAATAGTGTAAAGTAATATTCATTGATTCATTGATGAATAGTTGGATACTGATTGATGAATAGTGTAAAGTAATATTCATTGATTAATTGTTGAATACTGATTGATGAATAGTGTAAAGTCATATTCATTGATGAATAGTTGGATACTGATTGATGAATAGTGTAAAGTCATATTCTTTGATCACATCTGTCATTAACATTTGTGTTTTCCAACTCTTTGTTTCTTCAGCTGAGCATTGATAGTGGTACAGAGATGTGCATACTGGGTAAGTGGTTTTGGTGATTTCTAGAAGCTTCTGCTTAGCTCTCCGCTCTGCGTCCTTGGCCTCCGTCAGGTCCTGCTTCAGATGGTCTGCCTCCTTCGACCTGCAAACAGCAGCAGCATTGTCACGTCCACAGCAGGCGAAATAACAGCTACTTTCTGCTTGTGTGGTCAGAAACCGCATGGAGAAGTTACATGTTGTTTCTATGAGGTCACAGTCCTCTGGAGAGACGCCATGATCAAACACATGACCTGCATATGAAGTGCTCACTATACACATACACACTATACAGTTGTGAAGTCAGGAGAATGTGGCAGACTAGATCACCACGATTCATCACCACCAGTAATAGCCAAAATGAAAATCAGGGGTGCAGCCATTGTCACTTACGCCCCAAAGACACAATAGATATCAGGGAAGCAGGCTCATGCCATACATGTTCCCTGTTTAAACATGTTACTTTTAGTTTCTTAATTGTTTATTGTTTTTGTATCATATCCCTATTCTTAACACATAAAAAGTTTGAGAGGTCTGGGACCTTTCATAGGCCTATCTGACTGTGTTTGGGACTTAACAGAACAATACGTTTGGAAGGTTATTACTGGTAGGAACTGCAGATGGCAGTTAAATATGTACTGCTAGTAGAGTTCACTGTGTTTGGCACACAAGAAAATAACAAAAAAAAAGGGAAGGGAAATCTGCCTACAGGAATTATATCTTATTGTTATTTTACCTGTTATTAAGATGTAATATACTGTTCATTTTACCCTTCTGCTTTCATGTGGAAGCATGTGCATGCATGTAATACATTTACTTTAAAGAACTTTGAGTCTTGTATGATAAAGATTAGTATTATGTATGCCTTGATATCCTTTTAATGGAATGGAATAAATAGAATATTCAAAATTCAAATGAAACTAGCTACTCAGACCATCACTTTTCATTTATGTTTCTTGAGAGGCAATGAGAATCTTCCTCACTTAATTTGTTGGGGTAGTTTTTAAATGTATTCAGTTTGGGTGGCTATTAATGTGGAATTTAACCATTATTACTCTGTAGCAAAAAAGTATGCATTGTTTGCAGATCAATCAGTATTTTAATCCTGTTCTGTTTCTCACTGAATTATGGCTCTACTGGCAGTACATGGTACTTGCAGCATCAAACAGACATTTAGACTTGACAATACATTCAACCAGTAAGCAGCTTGGCAGATAGGCTGGAAGTAAGCTTTTCAAAATGCTGGATGTTCATTTGCCGGTACAGCACATACAAGTGTTCATTTACGATAAACGGCGGTGGTAAGGGAGCTACATGGGCAACGGCTTGACAGAGGTTCAATTACCATGTCTTAAGCACCTCCTCGCTGGCTTCAATACCGTGATGCGGTCTAACACCACCACCCTGAACACTACACACCTCCTCTCTGACTGCTCCACCAGCTTGACAGTCAGCTGCTCTGCCTCCCTCATCTTCTGCTCCATCAGCCTCTTTTCCTCCTTGGTCTTCATGGCCGTCACCTCCAGCCTCTGCCGCTCCTGCTCTGCCTCGGCAGCCTTGTGGGCCAGCAGCTTGGCCTCCTCCTCCGCTATCTGGGCCTTCTCCGCCAGCAGGTCCGCCGTCTCCTCGGACCGCAGCTAGGGGGCGAGCGAGCACTTATTGATCACTGGCTCTGCTGCGGCAGGGAACTTTGATAACGCTTCGCTCACAGCACCAGAGCATGTGAGTGGAGTGGAGCGGGAGTGAGCGGGGCGCGCGAGCGGGCGAATTTTGGACAGAGTGCAGAGCAGCATTTTTAAAAAGACAGATCGTTGCCCTATGTCCCGCTCCAATTTCGTTCCACTTACACCACGAGTCTGAAGCATGCTCAAGCCTGACCCAGAATCCATATGTGATCAACAGTAGACAAATCTCAGGTCAATAATGGAGTTCACCAAGGAAAATGAGAAGTCATACAGGTGTACTATTAATATAAAACTTACTATGATATGGGGTATAAGAAAAAGAATGTGGTGACATCGTTTCAGTCAGTAAAGATTCATTTTGGAATCTAAAAAGACACATCTCTCGAAAACAAGAAAGTGCAACGTGAACACGCTGGGAAGAAAGCAAAACGTTAGCAAGTAGAATAGGCTACGGTAACTTGTAACAAAAGTGTAAAGGAAATATAGCCTAATATTCAAACAAGTTCGTTTTGTCATTCAAAGTAGGCATAATATATGGTTAGTTTAATTTAAAATGTGTCGTCCATTCATTTTTTCCTTTTTTGGAGCGAGCGGAGGGGGCGATTTGAGCGGTGCACGATGCAAACTGCGTTGAGCGCTGAGTGATAATGAGCGGACCGGACTGATGTGGCTTTGAGCAGGGGGAGCGGAGGGGTGAATAGCTCCGTGAGCGAGGAGCTCCACTCCGCACAGCGCACGCATTACAGTGCAGGAAAATGCAACAAAGGCCTTGACTAGGTAGCACGACATATGCGTTGCTAAGAAGACAATTTACAGAATCGTCATGAAAACATTTGCATGTAACGCTTTCTGCTTTGACTGCAATCAGCATCCACCACAAAATAATTTAGTGTCATGCTCCCATGGGAAACAATGACGGTGAGTGCTGTTTGCCTCCTGGCATGTGAACGCAGCATATATGTGACAATGTACTTGACTATATTTACATTTAGAGTCCACTAGGGGCAGATGGGATAAAGAATATGGGGATTCACAATTAGCTAAGAAGTCCACAATACTGACACGTTCCATTAAATACATTGGCATTGTCTTTTCTCCTCCTCCTATTTCTGCAGCATTAACATGGCGATACGTTAGGAGAATCAATGGTCCAGGGTTCTCTCTCACATGGAGCCCACGCCTTACCAGCGCCTCATTGGCCAGCCGTGCCTCGTCCTGCAGCTGGAAAAGCCTTCGCTCCATCTCCTCTTTGGCTCGTTCGGCCTCCTCTCTCATCTGCTTCTCCCGCGCCAAGATCTGCCGCTCCACCTACAGGATGGGCAAGACAGACCACTACACATGCGTGAGGAAAACAATGTCAAACAATTCAACCAAAGCGCCGACATACACCAATTACAGGTTTTAAGGAGCAGCTAGTGGTCAGGAACGTTGCTCAGGAATGCTTACAGTACAGGTAGGCCAGGCTTGGACTTAGAACCTTCTGGGTGGGAGTCAGCCACCATAACCACTACTCTGTAATCTCATATATACTAATGCAAGATTCAGTTAATTTGCAATTCTATTATTGTTTGATTATTTGTGCATAGGTGCTACATTCACTAGAACATAGCCTAATACTGTAATGAATTTCACAGGGTTCTCACTTCCCGCTCCTGCAGACCGCACACAACAACAAAATCTCTGGCAATGTATTGTGTAGGGCGGATTACAGGGAGAGGTGTTTTTGTTTTCTCCAGAATGTGTTCTGGACAAGCTTGGTTAAGCAGTCTCTTTTGGTGTCTAATGCGTTAACATATGTGGGCGGCTGCACAGTGACAGGTTAGAGGATGACCTTCTTGCGAGCCTTCTCTTCTTTGGCTTGAGCCTTCATCTGCTGCACCTCAATGGAGTCCACCTTCCTCCTCCTCATGAACAGGTCATGGTTACCGATGCACAGCTGCAGGATCTGTACACATGAATTAGTCCTAGCAGTTATTATAAAGCTGCATCTTGTATTTCATATATCTTGTTTGCGCTACTATTGTACCACAGCAATCATTTGTATACACATATTTGTCTACGTTTGACCATAGACCCATTTACATGCGACGTCATGCCGACTTAACCAACATATGCTCATGCGCAGCTCAGAACCAGAAGTCCTGTTAAGCCCCACACTGTATATAAATTATCTCTTTTACAATTATCCTTATGACTTAACATTATTTCACATGCTATGTCCTACATAATCATTTTTCCTATAATTTGTTACCAGTTTAAATATCTTTAGAGTGGGAATACAACCAATAAAATTTAGATGTTCAATTAAATATTCCTTAACTCCATAATTAACCAATACTTATCAGCCAGAATTATATTTTTCGATATGATTCAATATCGGCCGATAATTTATTGGATCAATAATTATTATGCATTCCTAATAATTTCTCTAGTGGTCTCCACAGAGCATCTCAAATTGTGGATTAACATCAGACTGCATCTTTAAACATTGTACAACAAATGCATGAAAAAGACATCCTACCAGCTTGTTGACCCGGAGTTGAGACGAGTAGAACTTGAAGACGTCTTTTTTCTTGTCCAGGGGTTTTATTGTGAACTGCAACAGGAGGATAGCTTTACTCCACTCATAAAAAGGCTATGTTTACACCCAGCTCGTGAAATGGCCTGCTTCTTTGTGCTTAGAAACATATTCATTTAACAACAAACTGAATAGCAAGGAAGCGGAACAGCTGGTAATGCTAATGACGTGAACAAATACTGTATTGTTATTCATTCACCTCCTTCTCGCTGTAAGAAATGTTGCGGATACCACTCCAGGGGAAGGACTTGTTGGGGTTCAGCTTGCTGTTGGGGCTGTAGATGTGAAGACCTTGAGCATCTACTCCCAGCAACAGATCTGTGTCCCTTTTGTTCTGCTGTTGGTGTGAACGAATCAGCAGCACAAATCAATACAACTACAACTCCTTTGGATGAATCTGACGCTCTGGTTTAACACAGATGTTATTCAAATGTTGTTTAACATAATGTGTGCTAAATAACTCAAACATCTGAGTATCGTAACATTTGACTCAATATACCGTATATAAAAAAGAAATAAACTTATAGGACAGGAGTGGCAACAGAAATATTAAATGAAGGATATAACTTAATAATCAAGTGATTATAAGAGATTTAAAAGATATCCAGAAATATACCTCTGCACATGATGTTATAACTTCTACAGTTCTGTTCAGTGTTCGTTAACAGTGACAATGCAAATACCATCCCAGTGTAATAATTTAAATGGACATTTATATGAAACACCTTTCTGTCACATTATATTGATTACTCAGCAGTGAGTCAAAGCTGTGTTTTCAGGTCCATTTTCAAATGGTCTGTAAATTATTTAGAGTGTTGCAACGTACCAATATATATCTTATACTTTAGCTTATATGATCTGTGTTAGTTTAGTCAAATATGTACTTTTGAGTTAAGCACATGCATGACATCCATAAAAAGCCATTATCAATAGAGTTCTGTTACTACCCTGCACCATGGCAACTGCCGAGAAAAATTAAGTTTAAACATGCTTAATAGCAGAACATTTTCATGCAGTTTTCAGCTTGTGGATAGTTTCTTAGGAAAAATATACATTGGAGCAAGCAAACATCTCTCTCAAAAGCAAGTCTGAAAACTAGTGACTGCCCTAAGCCACGCCCACATCCCCAGAGTGCCCTTTCTTTAGTGTGATTTGAATAGAATATAAGATGCATATTTTTGTATTTGCCCTTTAATATTGTCATAAGTTCATATGAATCAAGGTTACCCCATATCTGACTACTGTTTCAGGCTCAGCGGGAGGGAGAAGTAAGACATAAGAATCAGTTACCATTGTAAGTTTCCATTTTACGAACAAAGCTTTCACAAAACCTGCTTTCTGAAAAAATTGCAATGTACCAATATATATCATATCACAATGTATCGTGATATGCATCTTATTGTGACACATGCATTGTCGTGATATGCATATTATTATGACATGTACCATGATATGCATCTTATTGTGACACATGTACCATGATATGCATATTATTATGACACATGTACCATGATATGTATCATATCGTGAGGTCCTAGCCAATACCTAGCCTTCATTTGTAATGGAGAGTAGCAAACTGTGCTGAGCTTTAGTACTGAGAAACTCTACTCAGGCTTGACAATGGGCTTCTAATGGGCCGTAGTTCAAACGAGTAGAACTTGACGATAATCCCTTTATTGAGAAGTGGAAACGTGCAATATAGTCAATCATATCTTTAAATGTTTTAACAAAAATATATTCACAAAATGTGCTTTCTATCGCTTTTTAGATTTCATAGACAAAGCAGTTAACAGAAAATGACATACCGTACCATACTGCAGCTAATGCAGTCTGCTTTCATCTAATGAAAGACACAAATCTAAAACACAGTCAAATTTGACAAATGCAGAAACCAATAAAAAAAAAAAGAGAGAGTTTGAGCAAGGCAGGATAATGGCTCCTAGAATGATTATGGAAAGAAAGCGAGAGAGAACATGAAGGGAAACATAATGTGTCTTTCTGAAATACTGTACGGAGATGTATGTGAACAAAGCAGGACTTGTGTCGCTGATCAAGCCGACTTCAACCTCTCTCTATGATGAGACTACTGGGGTGAAAACAGCCACTAAGCCTACTACATGAATCAAAGCCTACTCACAGTAATGGCGAAGTAGCTGACACCATGCATCTCGAGGTCTTGGGCGATTTTAAGGTAGTCCATCTCTGCATCCTCCCTGTAGAATGCAACATAACCAAAAGCCAAAAAACCTTGAGGGAACACAATTCCTACTGAGCACAGAGCCAAACACACACCAATGTTAGGCCTTCTGAGAAAAAGCACCCTACTTGGACTACAACTGATGTACGACACATGGTAGATAGACTGTAGAAGGCCTTGCCATCCCAGTGTGCTGTGTGCAGCAGCATGGCCGGCTTACCTGGCTATGCCTCTGTGCTCAGCATACCAAGCAGTTATCTTCTCCTCCCACATGTCAGCGGTCATCTGGTACTGCATCAGGACCTGTTGCACACACACACACAAAGTTCACAGGGGAACTCCACCAGCTACATCTAATTACAATGGTCACTTTCAGACGGTGGGGCCAGACCTGAAATAAGACATACTTTAGCTTAGAGTGGACATCCTCTGTACATTGAGACTGCACTGCTGTTAAACCCTCTTCTCTAAAGCTTCCTACCTCAAAAACAATCCACACATTACATTACTTGGATGGCATGACATGGTGAACCACAAACTATCCGCTGTTTATCTACTGAGTTACATTAATTCTCTCAAACATAACAAATAAATGTGATGTTTCTAAAGCTGATGCAAGTCAGGTAGGCCTATAAACACCACTTTAGAACACTAGGACACCACCAACAGAATTTATGTAAAGCTATTTAAATGTATACTTAACTCTTTTTGGGAGCAGTTCATCTTGAGCCAAGAACCCATGCTTGTGGAAGTTCGGGTCATAGTCCCCATACTACATTGATGTGTATAGAAGCGAGAGAGAGAAATATAGAGACAGACAGCAGAGGCCGATTGAGCCATGCAGGTTTGATTTAGAAAGCAGCATTATCATTTAGAAATAAAAACAACTAAAATAATGTATAAATAGATTATTGTCATGAATGACGCTGAGGGACCGTGTGGAATCAATTACCTTGGCTTGGACAGCATATGATGCCAGCAAAACTGAGGCTTCGGGTGAACAGAAGATCTCTTCATCCAATATCTGTTTTTTAACCTATGAAATTGTGTCATGATGTCAATTACAGGGATACAAATTATAATATAATGACCTAATGTATATCAAAGAGGTGGAAAAGTGTGGAAAGTCCAATTGGAGAAACCCAACTACCGTAATAACTACCATTACCTGAAGGAAGAACAGGTGCTGAGTAATTTCCTGAACCAACTCTTCTTCTACTTTCTCTGGGAAGAACTTAGCCAGGAAATGAAATGTTATGGGGGAGTCCTTTGGGACCTCCTGATCCAGAACCTTAAACAAAGAATAAACAGGATTGTTCGCTGAGAACATGATCTATCTTTAAGAAGACAGGAAGGTCTCTGTAAACAGGATGTCTTCATTTAGCAGTGTATCATCCTAATCAATGGGAGTGAAATCAATTACGGTAAACAATACACTGATTCAGAGGAAAGAACAAATGTCCTGTATTTGCACCAGTGTGGCTGATATAGTTAGTGGAAAATACACATCTTTATCTTTATCAATTAGCATTATTAAGAAAGCAGAAATAGTAAATCAAGCATCACATACATAAAAACCTGAAAAAACATCCACAGGTTGCTCAGGTAAATATGACATATGCTGATATTCCAGGACCCTATTTCAGAAAGCAGGTTTAACAAACTCTGAAACTAACCCTGAACTCAGAGTTGACAAATTGACATGAGAAACGTTTCAGTTTCATAACTGCTGATCTGTGTTAGTTTAGTCAAATATGTACTCTTGAGTTAAGCACATGCATGACATCCATAAAAAGCCATTATCAATAGAGTTCTGTTACTACCCTGCACCATGGCAACCGCCGAGAAAAATGTAAGTTTAAACATGCTTAATAGCAGAACATTTTCATGCAGTTTTCAGGATAGTTTCTTAGGAAAAATATACATTGGAGCAAGCAAACATCTCTCTCAAAAGCAAGTCTGAAAAGTAGTGACTGCCCTAAGCCACGCCCACATGCCCAGAGTGCCCTTTCTTTAGTGTGATTTGAATAGAATATAAGATGCATATTTTTGTATTTGCCCTTTAATATTGTCATAAGTTCATATGAATCAAGGTTACCCCATATCTGACTACTGTTTCAGGCTCAGCGGGAGGGAGAAGTAAGACATAAGAATAAGTTACCATTGTAAGTTTCCATTTTACAAACAAAGCTTTCACAAAACCTACTTTCTGAAAAAGGGCCCAGGTGTACAAAAGTGTATAAACAAGCGTGGCATGATATAAGCCTGGCCAAGCATGTACTGAGGTCTCACATCAGTCAGTCAGAGTAACATTAAGAAGTGAAATTACTGATGCACCTCCCATCAGATGTCTCCTTAGCTCACCTGTTTCTCAGGTTTCAGCCAGGCATATGTGTCCTTTACAATGTACCGCAGGCCAAAGAACCATGTTTCCCTCAAGCCTACGGTGCGACACACCAGATCAAACAGGTCTTTCCCTTTCCACTTCACCTGGGACAGAGAACAGGACAGATTATGGGATGCTCTGTTGATTCTTCAGTTCAGTCATTGAGGCTAAATCAAGTCAGATGATCTGCATTCCACATTTTATTTGTATGGTGAAAGCTTCACTAATTAGCATTTATCTCTCTTAATCAATCCTTAATAATGGCAAAACATGTTAACGCAAGCAAGAGCAAAAAATAAATAAATTAATGAATTAATTAAATGTAATAAAAGTTTATCTTAACAGAGCAGACATATCTTTTTTTTTAAACGGTCAGAAGATATCGCTTTGGTTAATGGGAGTGCTGAGGTACAGTGAAGTAGTTATCAATGGCACAGGTGGAAAACAATGACACTTCAAAACACTGACACGAAACACATGCGCCGAAATAAAGCAATAGGCCTACCTCACAGCTAAATTCCATTTCAGCATCCATGGTGATGACTTTTACTTTGAATGTCTTTGGCTGTTTCTTCTTTAATCCTAAAATCGACATCTTGGGAGCCTTGGTGTTAAGTAAGCCTGTGAATGAACCAGAGATGACCACCTCTTGGACACTAGTCATGCGCCTCTTATAACAGCCCCCCGCCCACCATCATCTTTCATAACATTCAACTTTCTGACATGCTCACCACATTATTATTATTAGTGCAAGTGAATCTGATCACGTAACGTTACCTGTATTTTACTGGAAGTAAATATGCCAATTTCAATCACAGCAAATCCTGCTGGTGTTGTTGGAAGGCCAACTACTGTTAGTACTAGCTACACTACGGTAGTACGGTACGGTAAGTTATGCCACGAAAACAGACCAAAGAAGGTCGCTGGAACAGCGAAATGTTTCATAAATCTCCATTTCTCCAGTTGTGTCAAATTTATATTAAAAGTCTATGAAGTTACGTAACGTATTCTTTAAAATTTCATAAATTAAACAATAAAGACAGAAAAAATAAGCTAATAAATTAGCCTAGCAGGGACGCTTGGTTCAGGGATTTCCTTTTGTTTTGAATCCGAGTCGCTCTACAGGTGGAAACGGGAATAGCAACACTGCGCGTGCGTAGTAACTAAAATGGAATTTGGCGATATCGGTTTATTGGTTTTTCTCACTGCCTTTTTCATTTTTTATTTTCTTCTTTAAGAACACTAGGTTATAAACCTATTAGACGTTCTGTTTCTACGGCTACGTTCTGAATTTTTCTTTCTTTTGAGAGCGATTATTTGATTTCAAAATAAACGTGGAATCGTAAAACAAAAACCAAATAAATGTATATAATTCTCTGGGGAATATTTCAATAATATCTATGTACGGTAGCCTATTGAGATAGGGCCGTGTATGCTTATGATGATTGATACTTGTGTTTTAGCCTTCCATCGTGTGATTTCAATGGATGATGGCGACTGTAAACTTTTGTTTGAAAGCGTCACCGGAAATGTAGGCTAATCTAAACTAAAATCGACATAGAACGAATCAAGCTCCGATACAAGTTCAAGAGTCACTGAAAATCGGTTAAATTAATTGGTACGCGCCTCTGAGCTTTGGTGTCACAGGTAACATCACTACTATAAATATACAATCTGTAATATAAATATACAATCTGTACAAACCTTCAGGTTATTGTTCCTACCCTGAGTGCACACTGAATTTTAGAATGTCTGCATATCGTGCACGGCACCGTAGTGGTACCCTACCGCCTGGATTACCCAGGTAAAGGTTAGACTTTCTAAGCAAATAAAGTGATCGGATGCTGCTACTGTCTGTCTAAAGTGTGATTAATTGCCGTAATATGAAAAGAAAACTACGGTGGCCGACAGGTGCAAACACGATACAAATTCAAAAACACATCCAAGTCAGGAACGCGCAGCAAATCGAAAAACACAACCAAGTCAGGAGCGCGCAGCAAATCGAAAATGTACGTGATGTACGTTTGTGGCCACGTTATGGTGCTGGTGAGCCTACATCGGCCATTAGCGCAGAAGAAGAAAATTTACGTTTGCGACTTGGTTTTGTGTTTTTCGATTTGCTGCGCGCTCCTGACTTGGTTGTGTTTTTCGATTTGCTGCTCGTTCCTGATTTGGTTGTGTTTTTCGATTTGCTGCGCGTTCCTGACTTGGTTATATTTTCGATTTGCTGCGCGTTCCTGATTTGGTTGTGTTTTTCGATTTGCTGCGCGTTCCTGACTTGGTTGTGTTTTTCGATTTGCTACGCGTTCCTGACTTGGTTGTGTTTTTTAATTTGTATCGTGTTTGCACCTGTCGGCCACCGTAGAAAACTCCTAATTGGGTAATGCCATTTTATTGTGATTGCACAGGTGACTGGGTAACATGTCAGCTGCAACAAGGACATTTGAAAATGTCAGAGACGTGGTATTATCCTGCCACCGAGGCACAGCTCCCGAAGAAAAGGTTGCCTTTTACAACACCTGGGCAGAAAACTACAATCAGGCGAGATGCAGCTCAATAAACTATTCTTTTATTTATATACTTCACATGTATGTTCTACCAGGCTACACTAAGTGAATAAGCTATATGATTTTTCCTGTTGCTTATCTTAAATAAAACGTTCTGAGTGAGAATGAAAGTTTGAAAATAAACTGGCATTTGCTGTCACGCGGAGCAGGCAGGGTGGACTAAAATGCAGACACGCAGGCATTCACGAAACAGGTTTATTTTCCACGGGCAGGGATACAAAGAACAGGGCTGACAGCAAACAATAATCCGACAAACACTACAGAATACACTAGGGTTTGCTTAAATACAAGTTGACAAGACAGACAACATGTGGCAGGTGAAATCAATAACATTCAACAAGGGCAAAACTCGGAACACAGAGGAAACACTGACTTAACACAGGGGAGACACAAAAGAGGGAACACAGGGGAGGCGGACCGCAGGACGTGACAGGACCCCCCCCCCCTTAAGGGACGGCTTCCAGACGACCCACAAGGAACATGCGTCAGGTCCCGGCTGGGCGGCATACAGAAAGGCGGGATGAGTCGGGAGGTCGGCCGGCGAGACGGGAGGGCGGCCGGATGGTCGAGCGGGCGGTGAGCCGGGAGGTCAGCCGGACAGCTGGGCTGGAGGCAGGGCTGGCACCGGGGACAGGACAGGAGGCGTGTACGGCGACACAAGGGGCTCAGGCAGCAGAGGTATCGCCGGGGGCTCCGGTGGTGGTGGCTAGTCCTCGGGTTCCATGACCGGTGGAGACACACAGGGCTGAAACCCAGGAGCCAGAGTCACAGGGGGCGGAAACCCGGGAGCCAGAGTCACAGGGGGCAAGGGCTCAGGATGCATGGGCATAAGGGGCAAGGGCTCCAGAGGGAAGGCCGGCTGGAGCTGCTGTGGCTCAGCGGCGGAGACATGATGCGGCTGCGGTCCAGCGGCAGAATCAGGACGCGGCTGCGGCGGGAAAAGCCCAGCGGCGGAAGGATCCGGCGGGTGCTGCTGCGGCGGGGAAAGCCCAATGGCGGAGGAGGCCGGCGGGTGCGGCTGCGGTCCAGCAGAGGAGACATGGAGCGGCTGCGGCGGCCCAGCGGCAGGAACATGTACGGGGGATGCAATGGGCACTGAACAAGGGCTGGCTTTGGGGCCTGAACAAGGTCTGGAGCCTGAACTAAGGCTGGCTCTGGGGCCTGAACTAAGGCTGGCTCTACGGCAGACGAAACAAACGGTGCCAGAGCCAAATCAGAAGCAGCCTCGGAGGGCACAAGGAAAAACACAAAACACCCTTGGGAGCGGCGGCATAACAGGAAACGCCTCAGGAGGTGGCGGCAAAACAGGAAACACCTCAGGAGGCGGCAACGAGACATCTACAGAAGGCGCGGGGGCCGAATCGGGCACAGAAGGCGACAGGGGAGAGGCCCTCCCGGAACCAGGACGAGGAACCATCGTCCTGCCCCTTGAACCGCATTTAGCCATGGGGGATCGTCTTATGGTCCCCTAGTACGGCGACTGTTCCAGGTCCTGCAGGGCTGAAGCAGGGTGACTGCTAGCCAACCCGAGCGGGAGCGGGAGGGACCGGACCAACCCACAGGCAACCGACCCTAACGCTAGCCGGCTGGAGTGCAGGGCTTGGCTGTGAGCCAGCAGCCTGGGGTGCAGGACAGGACTGGGAGCTAGCAGGCCTACCGCTAGCTACCGGGGGTGCAGGACATGGCTGGGAGCTAGCGACCCTATCGCTGGCTGCCTGGGGTGCTGTGCTAGGTGGGAAGCCAGCAGATCCACTGCTAGCTACCTGGGGCACGGGACATGGGTCAGGGCTAGCAGGCCCACTGCTAGCTACCTGGGGCACGGGACATGGCTTGGGGTGAGCAGGGCATGGCTGGGGGTTAGCGGGCCTAGCACTAGCTACCGGGGGTGCAGGACATGGCTGGGGGCTAGCGGGCCTACCACTAGCTACCTGGGGTGCAGGACATGGCTGGGAGCTAACAAACCTATCGCTAGCTACCTTGGGTGCTGGGCATGGCTGGCGGCCCTACTGTTAGATACCTGGGGGCTAGGGACAGCCAGCAGGCCACTCCTCAGTCTGGCCAGTGCTACCCGCATGCGGACTACCTCAGGGACCCGTCTGAGCTCTGGCCTGGTGGACAGGGTACGGTCCATGAGTGCTATCACCGCCAGTCTACGCTCCGGGTCAGTGGTGTCGTGGCAGACACCACACAAGGCCTGAAGGGTGGGCCTCACCTGATCAAACACCCGGAGAACGTTTGTGTCTGCTGGGTCCATGATGGTCGGATTATTCTGTCACGCGGCGCAGGCAGGGTGGCCAAAAATGCAGACACGCAGGTATTCACGAAAAAGGTTTATTTTCCACGGGCAGGGATACAAAGAACAGGGCTGATAGCAAACAATATTCCGACAAACACTACAGAACACACTAGGGCTTAAATACAAGTTGACAAGACAGACAACGAGTGGCAGGTGAAATCAATAACACTCAACAAGGGCAAGACTCGGAACACAGGAAACACGGACTGGAACACAGGGGAAACACAAGGAAGGGAACACAAAAGAGGGAACACGGGAGGCGGACCGCAGGACGTGACATTTGCTAGTTTGCAGCACCATAGCATGTAATGATATTTATGATTATTGATTAGCATATCAGCATTAAAGAGTATCACAAATCAACACAAAAAAATATACCTAAAAATATATTACCTATATTTACACAATTAGGCTACTATTAGGTAATGTAGCAGATGCATTTCATCAAGCAACTGCAGGCCTACATTATTGAGTAACCTATCACTTGTATAAAGAGCATAACATATTGTAGACTAGTCACAAGGATATGAGATCCATTTTGAGGATATTTATCCAAGATTCTTGTGGCTGCCAATACTTTTCAAAGAACAATGACGGTAACTTAAACCCCAAGGATGGTTTATCAGATGAGGATACCTGTAGTGAGGATACCTGTAGTGTTATCTTATCAGATACTTACATTTATCGCTTTCACTGTCTTGGCTAATATATAAATGGTTAACGAAAGTTATGTATCCATTCTGTAATGTAATCATAGAACAAATCAGTCTTAGGGAACATGTTTATGTTACTTGACCTGGAAAGTAACTAACATTGTTGTTGTTTTGGTTTATTATGTTTAATAGTGTTTATCTTATCTCACATATATTTGTTTATTTTGGCTGAAATAAGATTTTTGTTAATATCCTAATAGCAATAACACGGAACAAAACATGTAATGTCAGCTGGGTTAATGAACTTGAACATATTCATAGCATGGAATTACATCTTTGTACAACTTTGAAGAGGTGAATGATGTGTACAATATGACATTAGAGTGCGGCTTGGCATATAGTACCCCCAGTCATAGATTGCCTTCACAAAGAGAAAGCAAGGACCTCTTGTGGCCATTTGACCAAAACATTATGAACCTTTAAGTGTAAACCTTTTGTTAACTAAACTAAGTACTCACCTGATTACATGGCCAGCTCATGCAGAATAATTACAGGGATATTCTTCCTATCTCTGTAAAAGTACACTAGCCCCCTCTATAGTCTGTAAACTATAATGTCATCCTAGTGTATCGGTATCAAATAGGGCAAATATGAAGCCATACCATGTATTTATTGACAATGAAAATGTTTCATATGCTTGGGTAAAGATATAAACAAAGAGTAGCAACTACTTAGGAATTTTGGGAAATGTCATTTGTATACATAAAACTAAACTACGCACAAAAAGTAAGGAAATGGGTGAACACTTGTGGGATCAGCTTGGGCTTGCTGTTCGTCCCAGAGTGACCAACACAACCACGTTGGCTGACTTGAGACAAATGCTGGTTGAAGAATGTGATGCCATCCCACAGCAGTGTGTGACCATGGTGACCAGCATGGAGGTGCCAGGCTGTGGCTGTGTATGGTTCTTCCACACGCTACTGACTCCTGTTTGTGAAATTAATCAATTGTAAATTGCCAATATGTTTTGTTTCTTCAGACTCCAATCATCCAGTCCACCAAACAAGACCAAACAATTGTCAACAGAGTTGTCAGAGAAGATTTGGCAAATCATTCATGGGCCCAACCCACATACTCAGCTCTGCTGCTCATCCCACAAATGCATGTTCCTCACAAATGTGGCACCATTTAAAATGGAAATAATCAGGCTTTCCATTGGTATAAGCTTTATTGCCAAGAAGCATTGTTACAACAAAGAAATGATCAAACACAACTTTCCTACAATAAACCCCCTCAGCGTGTATCATGGTGTTGTTTGGTGTTAACTGTTATTAGTATAAGGTAGTCTAGAGGTTATTACTGGTGTTAGGTCATTATTCTAACAATGTTGTTTGCTTATGACATGTGTATAACCTATTCAGATGTACTTATTGTAAATCGCTGTAGATTAAAGCGTCAGTTTGCTATACAGTTACGCTGTGGTTAACATTCCTGTTTTAATAGGATGTGGTTATTCTGGACTACCGCGCACCACGGCTGGCAGCATGTAGCCTCTCAAGACATTTTACTGGCGACCGCGCGGTGGCTCTAGTGCTGGATGTGGCCTGTGGTACTGGATTAGTGGCTTCTCAGGTAAACAGTTTTGAGGGTATATCGGAGAGAATATCCCACCGTATTGTTGTCAAATAAATTTAGTCCAGTTATGAAAAGTCTACATCCATCCATCCATCCATCTTCATCCGCTTATCCAGAGTCGGGTCGCGGGGGCAGCAGCTCCAGCAGGGGACCC
>JAODUE010063052.1:0-16469 GCA_027564755.1 Amblyopsis hoosieri | reverse complement strand
CGGAGCCTGCTGGTCTACTGTCACGATGCCCATCAGTGACAAGCCAAAGCTGTGTCGTGTGATTGACAGGCAAAGTGACAGACCAATCGGGACTTCTATGGAGGCGGGGCCTATCAATTATAGCAGACATTCTCACAGAGCATTTCACTTACTGATAGCTGACGGATCTCTGTGACCTTTCTGAACTAATTACACTAACTTAATATCTCTAAACATCTACCTATGCAGAACCTTTAATGTGTGTGTAATACAGTATTTGACAATATAGCAGGGTTAAGTGTTCTTTATTTGAACATATAACTACATTTTCTGAATTTTAGGTAAAGACCAGGGCACGTATGTCATGAGTCAACAAGCAATGGCCTGGTATGATGGTCAGAAATATTGCAGGGCAAACTACATCGATATGGCAAATATACAGAGCAAATAGGACAACCAGGCAATACAGACACTTGCACGAGGTGCCGTTGTCTGGATCGGCTTCTTCAGGGATTCCTGGACCTGGTATGATCAGAGTATTTCTCCATACAGAAAATGGCAGGACAGAAATAATCTGCCTGGCCCTTGTGCAGTTGTGCTGCACAAGGGCCAATGTACTGGGGAGCAACGCCTTGTAGTCAACTGCTTCCTTTCGTCTGCTATGACAGTAAGTGTAAATGGTTTAAACGTATTGCTCATTTACTGGTTTAGTTTTCTTTTGTTTCTGCTTCTTAGAGTATATTTATCTGATGACAGTAATCTATAAGTGAAAGAAGGCTTGTTGTGAACTCACTCTCCTCCCTCCTGTATCCCCTTCTCCTGCTGAATGCAAGATGTCACTGTAGCAAAGATGCTAGTGAGACTGGCGATACAGACCTCCACTCTGAGCATAGAAGAGCCAGGTGTAAACGAAGGCCTCATACAGCAGGTAAGTCATAAATAAATTAGCTGGGAGATGCTGGGAGAGAGTGTCATGCGGTGCAGTTGCTGTTCCCGGTCGAGCCAGGGCTGTGTAGAAACACCTGATTATTTTTGTATGTACACAAAGAACATGCAACTAACGAACAGTGAGAATATAGTCACTGAATTTGACAAAAAATGTATTAGCTGACTCCGCCTTAAAGTGCCTGTTTACGGAAAATTTACCCCACCTGAGTCTTGTTCTGATTGCTTGAAGGTCAAGCCTAAATTCTGGTCGCGATGCAAACGTACACGAAGAAATACACAAACACAAAACACACTAAATAGCCATAAAACTGCATTGTTGTATAATGACTGCAGGACACAACAATCAACATTAAAACTGCGCAATAATCGTTATGAAGGACATTTGCTGTTGTGCTGCTTAAATGTGGAGTCAGTGACTATACTGCTCCTTACGGTGCACTAGCTATCCATTCTGTGTTCAAACTGAGAAATGTGTTGTTTATACACAGCCCTGGCTGCGATAATGTGAACACAGAGTGGTGCAGACCACACCACACAACACCAATTTAGAGGGCAGAGCTTCTGTTCATTCATTTCTAAGTTTCTATTTGTAGGCTATAACGTTTTCAACGGCAAATCTGTATTTTAATAACAGTGGTGAGTGGAACATCTCCCCTCTTGAGCTCTATGGCCATTTCATTTGTTTTGGGCACATTAACCTCAAATAATCAGAACACTATTTATTGACTTTCCCTACCACTTCCCACAAGTTATAAAAATAAAATAAAAAATGCAGTCCATTTATAGTCCAAATGTCTGCTAGCGCCTGTGTTTGAAATTCAATGTCATATGTTTGTTGTTCTCATGAGTTGAGGGAGGTCCAATGTGCCACCATTATGAAAAGGGGCTTTCAATTCAAAGTGCACAGGCTGATACAGTGTGACGTAAATCGTAGAGACAGAGCTTGCATTTTCAGCGTGGTTATAGGCGTACACAGTGAAACATGGAAATATATTCTTAAACAGTACCCGAGTACCCGTATGAAAAGAGTTGTCGTGTTTCTTTTGCTCAGATTCTGATGAAACTGATACAGAATGGTGTGTCTGGGAATGTCACCGTGCAATGGAGAACACATCCGGATGGAATGGTCTTTCACAAGGAACATCATAATGAGATGTGGGCAGAAAGTGTGAATCCTAATTAATACTTTGTTTTAGTAGCATGTGTCTTATGGGTACAATTGTTCTTTTTTTATGGTATTATTGTATTTATTATATAATTGTTGTCATTAATGTTTTCCTGAGGCCGATTATTGGCCCCACGACATTTATCACAGCTTTCAAGCATGTTTGTTTTAGTTAGTTTAGTTAGTATGTAATATTGTAGTATTTTCACATATAGTGCATTTGCTTAGTTTTGAATGTTGTGGTAATAATAGGCTATGTTGTAAGAACAATACTGCATGCAAACTTAACATGGTAACACTTTAAATTACAGCCCGGTAATTACAGGGTAAGGTGTAACAAAAAATAAAGTAAGTAATAGGTATGAGTATAGAAATTATTATTATTATTATTATTATTATTATTATTATTATTGGTTATTACTGGCTATGTCAGATGTAAGCTTTCTTAAGTGTATTGTTTGAACAATATGATACATTTATATTTACATGTAGGCCTACTTGTATGCATGGGTGTAAGGTGGTATTATCTAGATCAAGAAGATTTGTTGCAACATCATTTTAATTGTAATCACATTGTGGGGGGGAGGGGAGCAGGTTAAGGGGGTATTGTTTGTTTCCATGTGAAATGTAGGCTGTAAAGCCTTTTGAGACTGCAATGTGATTAAGGGCTATATAAATAAAATTGACTTGACTATTTACATTTTCACTCTCAATTTTTTCTCTCTCATTATTACTTGTCACAACCTAATGAATGGTATTCGTTCTGCTCCTCAACCATGAGGTGGCGTAATTTTTGTTAAAATCAATTTGTCTCAGCATGTATTGACGGCATCTAAAGCAAATTATGCCTAAAATACAAGCCTACTGTGTGGAAGTTTATAGGTTTATAACTTATATATTTGCCTCATGTAAAACCGCGCCGCATTTGTTTAATTTGTTTAACCGTACATGTTCTATGGCAGGCTACGTTTATCCGCATGTTTGTAATATTGACATTACATTTTCCACCCGGACTGCATATACTGTCGCACATTGGATGTCCAATGAATACACGCTTTAACCTCGTCTGCACGACACGCACCATGGCATAAATGATTACATACAAATAATTTGTTCATTTGATTAGAATGTCGGACATATCCAGTACAGATAACGTGGTTGAACTTGTTTCAGAAAAAAACTTACCGCCTAACTGGATTTTACAACACCCTATGGTAAGTATATCGATCCGCAGCAACCGCGATGAATGATTATGAATGACATGTCTGTTTTTAATAATTATATTTTAATCACGTCTCACCTCCCTGTTAGTATCATGAGATGAAGAATCTACAGATTGAGGACAGTGCGCAGTTGCATGCCGCGTTCCTTGTTTACATGGACCTTGCAGATGGTGAGTTGTTCCACGCTGAGAACCTTTATTAGACTGTGTATTAAACATAGGCTACATACTACTGTATTGTTTGTGTACTGTATTGTGTTAATACACACTTTCAAACGTGTTAAAAAACAGCTGGGGTTTGTGCAGGATACGCTATACAGTCATGATACATCTCTGTATAGTGGAACTATTTACAGAAAAAGCAGAACCACCATTCTTCTACAAACACACACACACACCAATGTCACTGCACGTGTGTTTGCTGGGATCATCTTCGCTCTAACTAACTCTAACCTTCTTGGGAAATGTGCCTGTGAAAAAATAGCTGTCAGAACAATCTTACCAACCCAAACTGGAACGTAACTTCCCTCCCCTCCATGTTCTGTCTGTCCGTCCACTGCAGTTCGACAGTGGAAAGACGTGTCTAGCCTTAAATGTACCCACCTGCAGGTGGTGCTGTTGCAAGGGCGAGAGAAGGAGGGAGACCCCATTCACACGGTCTTTCCGCTGCCCGTTCACCGATCTCTGAGCCATGAAAGGTGACCGATGCTTATTTCACGCGGTGTACAAAACTATCTGGAGAACAAAAACAAAACAAAAAACAATTGCAAATCAAAGTTTGCCTGTAATGCTGAAATTTATTTTAAGTTAAAACATTTTATAGATTATTCCTCCCTTACATTCTTTGTACCTTGTAAAAGCAAAATCATTGGCTTGGGCCAATGATTGGCTCGTGCAATTCAGTGGGTGGCTAAATTGCTGAAAATATATTTTGATATATATATATTAATTTGACAATGGATAAAGAATCCCATAAATATTTAATAATGGAATGTGTCATTATGACCATATAAATAATCATTGGCTGTTTTCCCTCTATATTTTAGACACACTGTATATAAACTGCTGAATTGACCGATCCCAAGCCCCGCCCCTTTTTCGCCAGTCTTCCAATAACAGTCGAGCATTTTTTTCCCCCCAATGGACACAAACGTGTCAGTTTTCCTGTAAATTGCCTAATATGCAGTTTTGTCCAACCTAGTTACAGTAACTAGGTAACAGTAACCTAGTTACAGTAACTAGGTTGGACAGGTGAAAGGGGGCAGGGCTTAGAATCGGTCACTTTCCCTTCATAATCTGTTTCTCGTCACACCCACCTCTGCTGGACACCGGCAGTATACGGTGTGTGTTGGACAGAGGCTCGCCCATGCTGCTGTGCGCCGTGGCGTCCGACTCCAGCCTGGTCTACCAGCGCTTCACCGACGGACTGGTGACCCCCGACCCCCCCGCGGGACCCGTGCAGGACCACAGCAGCCGGCGCCAGCACCGCAAGAGGCACCAGCAGCACTGACTGATCCCGACGGGGCTGGGCCACAGTGCCACCAGTGGCTGTTGGTGGAACTACAGCCCAGCAAAATGGCACAAACCAAGCAACCAACATGCATTATTTCATCACACTGGCTTAGACATGGCATGATGTCTGACACAAATGGAAGCCGCCTCGATGAAGCTTTAGCGTTATGTTCCGTTAGCGTACATGTAACGCCACGTAATGTGTGTCAAGGATTTGCCCCGTCGAAAACAAGTTTTTTTGTTGGAAACTCTGGCCTGGCAGCCCTCTCCACTTCTCCTGAAGTGTTCTGACCTGCCTCATCAGTGTGTTTGTTATTTATTGTGGATAATGCCACACATTTGAGAGTTAACAGTGATATTTGTTTTTTATATATATATAATTGCATGGCTCTAAGTTAATTAACACACATTTTCAAATATGGTGCTAGATAGATTTATACACTTTTTGTTTTTGTTCAATTTTACTAGGAAAAACGTGAACATAAAAAAAAAACCAAAAGGATCAAACACAATAATGTAACACGTGTGAGAGCTAGACGGACTATTATGCAACATTATGGTAAATACTGAAACATACTGACACATAGGAAATATCTGCAACCCTGCCATTGAGTATGTGTGTAACTTGATTGGTGCAACATTAGCAAAACAACCTTGACCAACAGGAAGCAATAGCAATAACAGTTCAACCCTGAGCCTCATTGAACATAGATGCCCTCCATCATCGTACAACATAAATAGACACGGACAGGATTACGCTCTACTTTATGACTTGCGTAATGTAGAAGAAATGTGTCTCGGAATGCAGGAAGTTTTGTACCATTTGAATTTTCACTTTCCAGGGATTAAATATTCATAATGTCACAGCTGTGCCTCAACAAAAAGGCTTGCCATTTCTACTGTAATCCATTAACACCTGGCGGAAGTGTCAGTGGCAGGTGGAGTTGTAGTCCAGATATGAAAAGGGCCATGCTGGTCCCTTAAGTAAGTTGACAATGACAAGATCCCTTTGTTCCTGGCACTCCATTGTGTTGCAATGACATCATTCCACATCAACAGGCCGTACGCCCAAGGAAGCCTCTGTTTCAGTCAACTCCAGGTAAGAAGAGGTGCAAATAATGGACACACCCCACTTGGGAAAGCCACGGTAAATCACGGAGGCGACAGCTTCCATTTTGAAAGTACCACTGCGGTGCAGGTTGAAGGGTATAAAGATGCTTCACTGAAGTCTGTATGTTGGACAGTTGAACGTGCCATGGTGTCGTGCGGTAATCCATCCGTAACCATGGAACGGCAGGCCCTCCTCAGGCCAGTCACGTACTGATGGTGGAATGAGCCGTTGAAGTGATGTACTGCTGGAGGGCGTGGTGTGGCAAGAGCATGAGCGACCACTGTAAACGCTCAATGAAGTGTATTTCCAACCTGGAGGATTCACTGTGTATCATGGTCTGTCAGTATTGAACAGTGATGCCCGGACACAAGCTCACAGCGCTATGTCATATCATCCTCTTCTGAGCAATAGTCACGCCCCTGTATTCAACAAAAGGAGAATGAGTCCTCATTTTACACATCTGACACCTACGTGAGAAAAGATGTTCAAGGAAACAATGTTTTAGCACATTCTCATTTGTTAACTTTTAACCACACCTGCTATAAACGTCATAAAACGTATACTTATATAAAAAGACTGCCGTTAGAGTGGTCTCTTTTTTTATGGATTCATCTGTCGTAGTTTAACTTTGTACCTTTTCAATCTTCTCATCCAACATTCTGAAGAATTCCTGCTGGCTCTCAGAGGAGTGAATACTACTGTAAGGAAAAGAGCTGGTTATAGATGGGTGTATTCTAGAGATGCATTAGAGCGACATTAGTGTTAATATAAAACCACACCGTTGGTGACATCTTAGGCATGTCAAGTAGTGAATACACTCAATGATGGAACAAATGACAGCAATACTTACAGGATCTTCCCATTTCCATTGGGTCTGTTATCAGCTGCTCCATGTTCTTTGCCAAGCAGAGCACTTTTCTCCTGTGATGCAAACACACGCACACACACAGAGAAACGCGCACACGCACACACACACAAACGTTTCAGAGCACATTTGGAGAATTACATCCCGCCAGTATGGTCAACCTCTACGAGTTACATACGGTTGTGTCCTGGTTGTCCCGCCCATCTTCTCCAGTGATGTACTTGACCTTCTCCACTGCCTTTGCCCTGTATTCGTCTGTGTGAGCGGACGGAGAAGAACACGTCTCCTTTTTAATGTTCGTACATGACTCGGGAGGGCCTACGAGCAAAGCGAAGGACCACCCCCCCCACCCGCTGCCACCGTGATCACAGAAATCTGGGGCAACCGATCTCACGGTGCAACACTTTGCCAAGTAATGATGAGCTCATATTCTCATGATTCAAAGTGCATTTGCTCTTTTTTTTTTACATTGTTGGCAAGCAACAAACAAATAAACACCACCACCACGCTTTGAATCTCCCTCTCTGAAAAACATTACTGCAGACTCCAGTTACACTGATTCTTCATTCTCACTGTACAGTATGTTCTTACAATAATAAACGTTTGTTAAGCCCCTAATAGTCACACCTCAATAAACCCACGTTTCAAAATAATACACATCTAACACACTATAGAGCAGGTCAAAGTTTCTGCTAGATCTGTATAGTTGTATTGTAAGGTTAAGAGTTTAACTAGGAATACAGTAGGCCTATACTTATAATACTTTTTTCTATCCCAGACAACAGTCATGTTGAATTTGACGTGATGAAACTATAGTCAAGGGTATTAAAAGTGCGATGTTGCATTCATAATTGGAAATAGCACCACTACCAAAAAATTGATAAATAAAAATAAATGTGATGATTAGATAACAGGCCAGTTGCACAAAATATTTAGGCTGACTATACCAAAGGCTAGTATATGATTTCATTGTTTATAAAATAGATCAACTCCCAGCAACATGGAGCGTGTCTCTGCTCCGGTAACTAACCAGAGAGGTCACCGTTGCTACATGTTTTACTGCGGCCCTCCTCGTCTTGTGGCACGGCCGACACCTGTTTGGCCGAGGTGCAGCCCATCTCCTCCCCCGCCGCTCGTCTCAAACGCGGAGTCTACATTACAGAGCGACCTGAGAGAGAGGCAGAGCATTTTGGGATGAGAGAAGAAGTCGACGTGTTGGAAATCCTGCCATCATTCAAAAATACTGCTAGAGACACACAAAAATAGACCGTTTAACCTATTTATGTATTCACAGCCTGGGGCAGAGCAAAGAAAACACCCAGTCATTTGCCAGCTGCTGCGCACACAATGGGCCTTTCAAGCTCTTTGCGGTTTCACTGTGCCGGCTAATGGTGTGTGTGTGTGTGTGTGTGTGTGTGTGTGTGTGTGTGTGTGTGTGTGTCTCTGGTGTCAGATCTGTATTAAAATGCGTATACGTGCAGCTTGTGTGTGTGTGTGTGTGTTACTGACAGGTTACTGGGTGGAATCCGCACAGTGTTTTATATATTTGCCAATGTTACGCTATAGGACAGTAGCGTGATATCGTACCGCAGAGACCTGAGCAGTCAGCTGCCTGGTCCTGCATGTGTCACGTCTCAATACCCTGATGTTGTTTTCCTACACATTAAGGATAAAGGATCCCCGTAGATATAAACCGGCTGAACAAACTATTTCGTATTCATTCCGTATAATACAATTCTGAATATAAAAGTATAGCCTATTATAACAACCATAGCATATCCATAATAATTATCCTACAAAAATAGCAGTCATTGCTTTAGCCAGCTGGAGCCCAGCATCAAATTCCATTAAGTGGAAGCATATAAATGCACAACATACTACACAATTAATGCGATAGTAATATGGTTTCATTACCATTTGTAGAGTATCTGTCCATAAATCCCCTGCGTAGATGTTTTTACTTCAAATTGGCTTTTAGTTAGACTGCAGGCGGGCGCCAGTATCGCCAGACCGCATCAGCATCTCAGTTCTCCAAGCAGACATTAGCAATCGAGATGTGTTGGGTTCGTCTCGCCTTGAGCCCACTGTCGACTGCTCCTGTCCTGTGTGGTGAATATCACTCAATTAAAGCGACTAACCCATCTAACTAAACCCCAGACAAGTACAACTAGACAATATATCAATTATCATTATCTGTACTCTTTAAATTGGAAACGGTCGTTACTAATATTCATCATTACCAAGAAGAAGATTATGTGTGTTTGGAGAATTAGTTCCCGTTAACTAAAACCGCTCCCTGATTATTGCGACGTGTATTCTCTCTGTGCATAATACAATGCATAGACATTCGAATATTATTGTTATTTGGATGCTTACTGTCTGTCCATATTTGAAGATACGGCAGTGTGATTTCGGTTTCCATTCGGAACACAATCAACGACGTACCATAGACATCCGGCCACCTCATTCATATGCATCATCAAAGTTGACAGTCGTGTCAACACTTTTTTCTATTTCTAAGTTTTCTATGAACCAGACCTGACGCCACTTGCACAAAAATGGTCTTACTTACAATGATCGCCCGTGTGGCAGACGGGTTACCACTGGCAGCATCAATGCAGGAAAATGAACAGGTAGGCTACAGTATCCGTGTATTAGGCTAAAAGGAGATCTGCCTTGCATGTTCAAAATATTTGCGCTCATTGAAAGATATTAATTTACTGTGTGTTGCATTTTGTTAAAGCTAAATGCTTAACTTGCGCATTTGTACATCAGTCAGGAAGAGATATCCAGCAATACCAGAATCAGGCTAAACAACTTTTCCGCAAACTGAACGCTCAAAGTCCTGCCCGGTGCACACTAGAGGATAGAGACATGGCTTTCCAGTAAGTACTGTAAACATCCTATACAATACATAATTTATAACGGATCATGTGGTCATCCGTACATTTATAGCAGAAACAATGATTTGCTATGGAAAGTTACATGTCATCACACTCCTGAGTCTCTCGTGGATGTTTGTACTTGTGTTCTTTCAGCAACAGAATCAATGACGCCAGTGTCGTCACGTAATGAGTGAGCCTTCCAAATAAAAGAGCCAATGTCAATATATTGAATTGTGTATAATTCGTTGTAGTGATGTTTGTGCGTGTGTGTGTGTGTTGGTCTGAGATACTGGTGCTCTAGTGTAACATATATTATTGTCCAAAAGTCCTATAGACTCCACTTAAACTATTACAGACAATAAATTAACCACAATGTCAACTGTTTTGCACCACACCCCCGGGTCTCTTGATACAGGCCGATTGTGTTGTTTTGTTTCCAGTTACGTGATAGCCCACGGCGTGTGCTACTTGGCCTTATGCGAGGCTGCGTTTTCTAAGAAGTTGGTCTTCGAATACCTCGACGAGCTTCAAGCAGAGTTCCACGATCTATATGGAAAGAGAGTTCAGACAATATCACGGCCGTACTCGTTCATTGAGTTTGGTGAGCAAGATGTTTTACATTTCTCGGCCATGTGCCATCTGGTGGAATTGATGTAAAATGGCATCTCTGTGCCGATATTCAGAGAGGCTCTTATTTGTGTATTGGTCTACAGTAGACAGTCTATACTAAACATAAAGTATTATACAGTAATAATTACTTTGGTATCCGGCATATTAAATATGCATGCGGCTCCACACAGTGTCACAAGACCCACTGCCTACAATAAGCAGACATTTATAGTTGTTTTTCAAACTGTTTGCAGATATTTGGGTTTCTGGGGGTGCTATGACAATCGAGGTGTACCTTTTTTTTTTTTTAATTTGAGATGATAATAAAATATAAAAATGTAATAATCTAAAATAATTCTTCTAGATACATTCATGCAGAAGACCAAGAAGTCGTATATAGACAGCCGAGCCAGGAGGAACTTTGGCACCATTAACACAGAGCTACAGGACGTCCAGAGAATAATGGTGGCCAACATTGAGGAGGTTCTACAACGTGGAGAAGCTCTTTCTGGCAAGTACATTCAAAACCTCAAACCAGACCCAGCCGTCTTTCTTGCTCGACTTTAAAAAAAGGGGTGCATTAAAGCATTTCCTGCTAATAAACAAAAATGTCGTCTACAGTACATTGAACATACAGTTGGTCACAATATGCACAGAATGATGCATACAACATCCTCACTGTGTTTCTGCTCCCTTCAGCTCTAGACTCAAAAGCAAGTAATCTCTCCAGTCTGTCCAAGAAGTACCGCAGCGATGCCAAATATCTCAATACCCGCTCCACCTACGCAAAGTTGGCTGTCGGGGCAGTGATCTTCGTCACTTTATTCATCTATATCTATTTCTGGTTGCTCTGAAGAATGGAGTTGGGAGGTGGGGAGAGAAATGACTTTGAAAAAGGGAGACAATTGTCTGCTTTCTATATAAAAACCAGACATTTGATCTGTTCCTACTACTTTTCCATTATAAAATAAGGCAACAGAACATACTTCAGTGCCTTGGGGATGGTTTGATACCGTTTTATTGTTCACTGTGAAAGTTAAGTGCTCTTTTTTTAGTGTAGTTTGACAGTCTTTCTCTACAGAAACTGAGCCATAGATATTATCTAATTATTGTAAATCTAGAAGCATACTGCCTTATTTACTTTTCAAAGGGGATACTTTTTCAGTTGCTGTTTTTTTTTTTTATTTCTATTTAAAGGATTATTTGAAGAGGTTTGAGAAATACTATTTAAATACTGATTTGGTTTAAATAGAGGTTGGGTGTTGAGAAGATGCCATCTATGTATGGTTTATGGTGTTTACATCTACAAAGTCTTACAATGTCAACGTTGTTTATTGTATCTAAATGTATGAAACATTTGTTTAAATAGATTATATATTTGCCAGATTCCACATTCAATCATTAATACAGTCTCACAAATGTACAGTAACAACATCGGGAAGAAAGGAGTTCTGAACATGATAAATGTTTATTTTAACAGCCCAATGTCCATGAACTTGTATACACAATAGCCTGGAACACAAGGCTCAACTGCAAACAAGCTGCTATAAAAGTCCACCAATTATCAAATCAGTTAAATATACATGTATTTGAAGAAAAGCTAGTTTATTTTTGAAATGTGATAAGGGCAAGCTAAGCACAAACACTCAACACAACTTGTGTAACACCACTGCAGGGGGCAGCACTGAGATAGGACCATGCCTTGAAGTCATGCAAGGAGGAGCTTGGTCCAATTGTGTTCCTTGACTCACATCCTAATAATAATAATAATGGTGCCTTGGCTGATTGTTCCCTCTCAAACAAGGGGCTACGGGGTGATTCAGGTAGACAACATGCTCATTTCTGATCCATCCTGCTTTATGCATCTCTACACATGGAGATTCCCAGCCCAGAAGAGGATGGATTCAAAATACTTACTACCATTTAGGCCAGGTGGTCTTGTAGGATAAAGTGTTGGAGAACAGTTAAGGATTGCCAACACAATTGAGTCAAATAACAAGGAGCATGGCCTTAACACATAAATATTCCCCAACACATGATGCCCAATAAAAATGTCTACAGTACATGTGACCAAAACACAAATTGAGTATTATCATTATATTGGTCTTAAGTGTCTCGAGATTCAGCTGAAGAACAGCCAAGCCAGTTGGCCCATCGGACCGCAGACTACACCACCTGATCAAAGTCATCTCTCTGCAAGACAAAGCCAATACATGTGTTAGGAACATCTTTGTGCTCATGACTTCATAGTAAAACATGCATAATCGCATTATTAGCCAAAAAAATAAATATACTGCACTAGTGACGGAAGAAGCTTCAAAACGTCAAATACTACTACTTACCTCGTCATTGTAATTCATTACATGCTGTTTGATCTTGGAGGAATCGACCCACGTGACAAAATCCTCCATATTTCTGAAAAGGAGGCATTGGGAGGACAGTCTTTACAGACAGCTAGCACTAGCATGTATAAATAAACCAGGACAGACTGGCTGGACACTCACCTTGTGACAAAAATAGCCGGGTCTGTGACTATCTCTGGTCCTATACGCACGTCTGAGAAGAAGAAGTCAAGAACAACAACAAAGCCAAAGGTCTGTTCATCTCTGATCTAACAGATTTGCCTTAAAACGCGCAGTAAGCTAGCCAATCAGCATTGCTACAACCGCTTTGATCGCCTCATCTAGCTCTACCACCATTCCGGAACGCTCGTGACGTTCAGCGTCATCTCCCTGTTCACACGTGAACAGGGTTTCCGGACTATAATCTCAGCGAAAAGAAATTGAGCTGCTAGCATAGTTGAGCAAAGCCAGGCTAGCAGAAAAGTAATGCTAGAGTCAAAACACCTTTCCCTTCAATGCCAAAGAGTGCTCCCTTACAAGTTCCATTCAGTTCAATGGACCTTTCGCCAGAGTATGATTGACAGGCAATCTGTCTATGTGCCACACTGTCTGATAAAGAAGAATCACTGTGTTCGCCGTGGGAATGTACCGGCTGCAGAGAGTGTTGTTTCTTTTTACGTTAAATAGTAGGCTACTAGATATAAATGAGAAACTGAAACCATCAGGTAGCCATATACTGCCGTTTTCCGATTTTCTCCTGTTAATGTTAATGACACAATGTTTGTCGTCTCTGGTGTTATTATGGTCAACTCAGAGCCATGCGGGTCAGCTGTCTGACATGGGCGTGGCCATGGGCGGGGCTAACTCACTTCTGGCGAAAGGTCCATTGGGCACACATTAACAGGGCTGGGATAATGTTGTGTTGTAGGGTGTTGCGGTAGGCAACACTTTATTGCCACTGCACTCACAGAATTGCCAATTAGCTGACCACGATGAGATATTCTCTGAATTTGACGAAAACAATTACTGACTCCATCATTAATATACGTGTATCCAAATGTACCGTAGAGAACAGAATAGACAAATGTCCACTCTCTCCTGCTCACGTATTACAAAATGCAGTGTAATGCATAACGCTACTGCTGAATCATTACATTATGCCCGTACAACACATGTCAAGTTGGGGAGTAAAGGATACGTCCCTGTTCGATAAAGGTGGTGGCCATCTTCAGACTCTGAGCCATATGAAGGTTCAACATGATGCTGGGAAGTCTTCTCCTGAATGGAAACCACAGAACATGGGTGAATAGCAGGAGGGAAGGGTGGTACCCCATAAACACTGATCACATGATCAGGTTGCGTTTTTTATGGTGTTCCTTGGTTTAGCTCCTGCGAGGTAATGTGCTTTTCAAACTAACACGTCAATACAAGAACAGCTGGCGGTGGAACTGGTGCTGTTGGCATACCTGCAGAATGAAGACGCTGTGATCTTCTCTGTGAGGGACAGATTCTGTTTGGTGGGAATTAGACCACAGCTGTACCTAGGGAGACACCAAAAAGTCATTCGGACTGACATTTACAGAGCCCCACCAATCTGGCAAAGGTGGCAAAAACTAGGTCCATTGTTGTTGAGATATATTTATGTTTAACATTTCAAGTTAAATATCCCTTATAATAAATGTATCAACAACAAAAGCAGAGATTTTCAACACACAATCAACTTGTAACAAGCACATATGTATCTATAGGCCAAAATATTATTTTAATTACTTAGCATTGTACAGTAGTTTTAAAGTACCTATATGCATGGCACTATAGGGCATCCTACTCTATTATTGTTGGCACGGTTTAATAAGCAACACTATTTTATGTAAATGGGGGTCCTTCTGCCATGTTTCTATCAGCCAAAGGGTTCTTGGCCTGAAAAACCTCTTAAGATCTCTGGAGTACTACTGAAATTTCTTGCACTGCTAAAAGTACACTTCCCATGAGGGCCTAATGGACTCTGAGCAAGACTCAGACTCATTCTACCTGTAACCAAGTCTAGCAGTGTTGTTAACATCCAAACTAGTTTTCACACTACCTGGAACCACATTTAACACTGTATCATGTTCTTGTAAACCTAACAAGCACAGCCATGTCACACTCACATCTTCTCCAGTAACTGAGCAGTTTTCTGAGCTCTGAAGCCATCTTTCTCATCAAGGTCACGAATAGTCTTGGCCAGGTCCCTGATTTTACGGCTGAGCATATTGTACCTGTGGCGTGGAATACATTGTGTTACATGTGTTTACAAATTCAATCTTCATATGTTACATAAAATGTACCATTTTAATGTAGGCTATCACAATATGGGGGAAAGGGTTTATGGGCTGAAACATGCAGGGTAAAAACAATTCTGCCAGGCATGGCAAAAATACTACAATTATATCGATAGCTAATGGTCTGTTAGGCCAAGAGCTGTATAACCATTCAGGGATTAGTCTAATAAGAAATATTGACATTATCAGTTGGTCTCATACATTTCACTAACAGGATAATTTTAGACGCAATCACACGTCATCCACATTTGTGACCGCAGTCTAAAGCATCTCTGGAAGGGCCGGAGTTACCGTATACTTTTGATCATTTGTAATTTTGTAATTTATCACTGTAATAGACAATCTACACTACAGAAGTAGCCTACTGTACTGCACGATCAATCACTTACACCAGCAATAATATAACTTACACAAGTAAGAAACGTGTGACAACGCCATATACATGAAAATCAAGAGAAATAGCTAACACCGTTTATTATTGTTTCCCAAGTTGATACCTATTGTTGGTACAGGCTACCGTAGATTACTCACGTTGTGTAGTCCTCCCTCTTTTCGATGCGATACCTCCGCATCACTTTAACTTCATGTAAGTTGTTGTCTACTTCCCAGTTGATGAAGTCAACTTTTTTTAAGAGCTTTTGCTCGTGAAATTTTAATTTTCGAACCATTTGTATTACTAATTGATAGTAGAAAATAGTAAATATCTGCTTGAATTATGATTAACCAAAGCTCATACAGAGGAAACGTGTTGTTTCTTCTTCTTTCAGATTCCCGGCTTCTATACGGGTTACTGCCCCCTATCGCCCCCAGAGTTTTTAGTCTGTTGCGCTGTGGAAAAATACATGATCCTGTACATTTTTATACCAGCACCAACATACTATCTGAATGTTTGTGACATAGCTTGACAATAAACTCTACCGTCATTTAACCCCTATTAAGTAACCAAATAAATGCTTGTACAATAGTGGCCCCTAATTGAATTTGGGGCCATTACCAAACAGCTGATTGTATTTGGGGTCAGTGGGGGCTATCACAATGACAATTAACTTCATATTTTATAAAGGAGCATTCAACTCCTGTATATACTGCATACTACTCTATTTCAATATGGCATTCGCCTGCCTGCTGTATCATATTTCTGTATATAAAAAATATTATAGGCAGGAATTGTGTGGTGTAGGCTACTCACCCAGATTTGAAGTTAGGTTGCAGGACAAATTATAATTCACAGTTACGCAAGTCTATGCAAGTGTTGCTGCTGTTTTGTGTGGACATGTTCTATCTGTTCTTATATAGTTATATGGTTCAATCCATCCTTAGTTAATATAGGTTATAACATTACATTTCCCAGGCATTCCTAGTGGGATGAGCAAGTTGTTGTAGCCATATGTGATGTGAGCCATAAGAGATCGTCCGTCCCCCTCGGGGAATCGAACCCCATCTCCCACGCAGAGAGCGGACGCTCCTACAAGGCAGGCCAAAAACCCATGGGCCCTGGCCTGCGTCGCCA
>JAODUE010063041.1:0-16470 GCA_027564755.1 Amblyopsis hoosieri | reverse complement strand
GTGTTTATATTTTTACACTCTGCTACACAGTTATCATAATATAGATGCTGAGAGAGTGAGAGAGTGTTAGAGAGAGAGAGAGAGAGAGAGAGAGAGAGAGAGAGAGAGAGAGAGAGAGAGAGAGAGAGAGAGAGAACTTCAAATGTTGGTTTATGGGTGTGCACAGACATTCATAAGTAAAGCCATTTTGTGTGCATGCTAACATAATTGACACAGCCTCCCCTCTCCTGTAATGGAAACAGTCTCCCTATGACGGACATTTAACCAGCTCTTTTCCGCTTAGGAAGTGCGCGGTGAAAAACACCAACCAGCTACAATGAGAGATGGAGATTATCAGCGCAGGGTAAAGGGCAAATAGAGACCTGAGATAAACACATATAAACCAGCTGCTACAGTATACAGTCAGTACTGAGTATATTGTACACTTCTATTCCAACATGATGTGCATGCACGTACACACACACACACACGCACACACACACACACACACACACACACACACACACAGTCTGTCTGTACTGTCCGTTATCATTCCCGACTCGTCAAATATTGCAGCTTGGCCTTTCTCGTCAATTTTTAATGCGATAGAAAGACTTTAGCGTCTTAGGATGAAGACTTCGGTCATTGACTGTAACGGCAAGACTACGGAGTTACCGCAGGTTTATTTTTAGCTATATGGATATCGTCACCTTCCTAAAATAATGGCCTAAGTCATTCTTGGAGAAATATTTTTTTTTTGCCTAAATCATCTCCTCATGATGCTGGCTGGCCACTGGTAAAATCGCCTACATCCTCAGTTGAACAGATCCTGTGATTCTTTCCCTGGCCTATGTATAATAACTATATAATGTGTATATTATATCTATGTAATAGACAATATTTGGTTCAGCTTTTTGTGTTTTCTGCAAAACCTGAAAATAATGACTTGGGCCATTATTTTAGGAAGGTGACGATATGCAATCTCAGCACACATATTAGCTCCTGGTTGTAGATGAATAATCAATATACAATCGAGACATGTTAAAATGTATTTACCTGAAATCATTAAATTAAATACTAGTTTCAGTTATATTTCGGTATAGGCTATGTGTAACCTATGATTTCAAGTAATTACATTTTAACATGTTGGAAATGAGTTGGGAATGAGAACGTGTTGGTCTGTAACTGTACAGTTCATCTAACCTAGCCATCTCTACATATTAGCATGAGACTTACAGTACGGTACAATCATGTGTGATCAACAGTAGACAGTAGTGTGACCACAGAGAAAGTTACCTGTTATTTGCTTCAAATACAATTAGAAAAGGAGAATGATTCGATTTATTCCACTACTCGTGACCTTATTCTCCCTCTGTCATTACGTCTTCACCACAACTCATACTCTACCGTGGTATAATGATAATTATGAGGGAAAGAGAGCGGTGCTCTTATGCCTAGTGTAGCAGCCTAACGGGTTCCATTGATTGTTATGGAAGCGTAGTGTAGTGTTACGCTACACGTAAGATCTGCATATGCTATGCATTCAATGTAGCCTGGCCATTAGTTTAGACCCCCACCCTACCCGGCTTGCATACAGTACATCTTCACGGTAAAAATGATGGTCGCGAATGACGATCAGTCTACTAAGTCCCCATTTGCACAACAAGAACCCTATCTGCAATGTTACACTGTGTTTTATTCTATTTGTGTCCGTTGCCGTTTCAACATTGCGACCACCATCACGCAGCTCTATGGAAATAGGCATTGATACTGTCATTAATGATGTTCCGGTGTTCGGTTTGCATTTCTGTTGTCGTAACAAGTAGAATATTTGTCTGAGCATGCGTCTTTTGATCTAGTCTCCAGGGGGGAGAACACTTTCTCTGTGGTCCCAAACGCCTTCAGTCAGAGTGAGGTGTGTTCCAGACCTCACAGCCTTTACCAATGATCCAAACCAGGAACAGAGTTGACCGTGTCTCACTCTGCCTGTCGATGCACTTTTAACATACAGAGCTCTACATTCCAAAAAGAGAATAAGATATTTGAAAGTTCTGTAGTTCAGATGGTTCAGAAGTGTGTGACCTCTTGATCCCTGCACTTTGAGCTACAACCCTGTGGAGATCGCCAAAATAGCCTATTCATCCATGGCAAGTGTGTGTGTGTGTGTGTGTGTGTGTGTGTACGTATGTATACATAGAAGCATGTACATTCCACAACTGTGGGGGGCCCTTGGTGGTTTGCCACAAGTATCATGTTAATAAAAACAATTAAGATATCTTTTGTTGAATGTTCCCTGAGGCCTCGACCGCTACAGCCACTAACAGTCTGATATGAACACCATGTGCCTTTGCACTCAAGCCCAAGGGGAACCTCAGCAGCTGTGGTTATACTATAGCAGTGTGTATGTACAGCATGGTGCTGCATTTGGTCAGCGTTAATGGCTTAACTATTGATTTGGCAACAAAGCAGGCCTGAATATGAAAGCTCAAGGACTGCTACTAAATTCGGACCATTATCCATTTACTGTATACTGTTTAACCTTGTAAATGATCTATAACGGAAGCCATGCGTGTTCTAAGAGGTAATGTGTGCACTGGATAAATGTGCTCAGTGAGGTTAATAAGAGATTGATGAAGTTGGAAGGTCAAGGTACTGTATGCTTTAAATGGTTGTTCCTGATAAATACGGATGAATGTACATGTACAGTAGTCAACTTGCACACAATGCCATATTGAAAGGGGCAAGGCCATCATTAATTGCTTCAGCATTGTTGACTGCTATTATGTTTTATGATGAACAATTAAGCTAAATTAGAGATATATGTAATGGAATATTGATTTCAAATGGAAAGTGGATGTTATTATATTGATGGCCCTCTTAGTAGAGGCACACCTTAGTAGAGAGAAAAGGCTTTTATGCTGGAGAAGCACAGTGCGACATATGGTTAAGTACAGTTCATTCATTGCCAATATCCATCGCCCTAAAAACACTTAGCACATGCATTTCTTATGCTTTAATGGACAATTTCCTTGCAGGTCATTAAATATACATAAAAGATAGTCCCGAATCAATATCTATGAGAGTGGAAAGTTTGTGGTATTTGGGGAAACTTAATAAAGTGTTAATGGAGTGTGATTTGAAGGCAGAGGAATTGATATATTGGTCTACTTCATTAATTTGGCTTCACCTCGGATAACGTACAGCACAGTTAGGTGATGTGATGTCTGCCGTTCCAAAATTAGGCCAGAGCTGGACAAAAAAATAATAATACAAAAATATAAACAGCATCATAAATGGCTGTCTTTGTCATTTTGATTACAGTATAAAACAGCACAATGCTGGTCTATGAAGTTGTATCTCATCCTGCACATCATATCCACACAGCCACTGTATGCAGCTACGTTGAAGGAAAAGCCATCAAAGAGTCAGCCAGTGGCAGAGGTTGAGAAGAAAATGCCTTGAGGGCCATGCTGAGGTGAAACTGTAGCGATTTATAAAAGCTGTAGAGGTGACCAGCAACTCTGATGAAATGGCCCCCACTTAATTACTTATTTTGTTATACACACGCATATCATTGCTAGATAAATAAAAATACACAATTATATAAGATGACATAAGTAATTATCTGGGTAAAACCACTTGCAATTGACATTTTCAAATGTTACAGCAGTATGTACAGAAGAGTAACAGTATATTGGGTATACAGTATGTGATTTTTACAAAGCCATTGAAGCCAAACTATTACTGGTGGTTTCTGGAAAAAAATGTTAATGGCATCCGCATCAACATATTGAAAAAAGTACATTGCAACCGTCATGTATTGATTAGGGACAAAGCAGTGTCTAGCAAAACAGTAGCCGATATGTGGTGCTTTCATATCGATTCTGCTTGGGTAGCAGTGCTTTATCAAGCACTTTTACGGACAAAGTGAAGGATATACACGTTTGACAAAGAGCAGGAGTGTCCAGGGCATGAATATTTTTCCGGTCAACAGGGTGATAAAAAGGAGCCAACCCAGTGTTCCTTGTGAAATCAAAGCAAATGTGTTTAGTTTGTATGTTTACATTAGCACACACGATGAGCCTTGCCATTTTCCCTTGTATATTTTTTCCACTGTGTCCAACCGTCTCTTAGAAAGGGTCTATTCAGTAATCTTAGTGACCCATACAGAATGACGCCCTATAGGCTAATAACACACCTAAAACAAGACTAGCAGTGCCTAATAAACCATCGTCTTATCATTCTTTTCTCCATCCTTTCACTCTTTTTGATAAACATTGCCATCCTCCACTTTTCTTGACCACTTATTGTTATTATTTTAACTGCCACAGACATAATTTGAGGCATATCTCTGTAGCGAGACATTACTTGTTACTTCCCGTTATATTAATATTATTTTACATCAGTGCATGCATAGGAAAAAACACTGGAATTTGTATTGTCAAATGCAATGTGCAATGGGCACTTAAAATAAAAATTTACATACTGTACTTATAAACATGACTATTTATCATAATAGCTCCTATGTATCTTATATAGTTTCATATTTAGTCAGATAATAAAACAACTGTCACTTAGAATAACCAAAGTTGCCTTGGGGTTTATTTTTGTCATGTTGGCTACTGTAGCGTAACATGTAACAGAGAATTTAAACTAGCCCTTCAATAGCTGTCACACAGGACAAAGCCCTGTGTCTGCAGCCCCTGATCTAGAATCGAAACGAGGACACTGCTTAACACAAGACACTTGTTCTCTTTTGATCCCCATGCAGTCTATCCCTCTTCCTTGGTCTTTATGCAATGTGAGTTATGCAAAGTTGGAAGTCAAAGCAATGCAATCCTTCCAAAGCCTTTGACGAGACAGGGGGATTGATAGCGCACTACAGTCTGCTGCCAACATAGAGGTCCAGACACTAGACGACAACATCACCTGGGGGCTGACATTGTGACAACGTTTCCCAGGCAGTTTTTCTTTTTTACCAGGATGACTGTTATACTGTAGCATACACTGAGAGTTGCAATATGTAAAACATGTCCAGCCAGCTGTTATAGACAAAGACACATTTGCTGAACATGACCTATAGGTCCCAACAGAACATAGCATGAATCAATGAATCCATAGCACTATGACTACAATCCAATACCCTCTGATAGTGGGGCTAAACAATGCAGGTACAGCTGGACAGACACACACACAGTACAGTAGGAATCAAATGTAATACATTCAATTTGACAATTACTATGGGTCCTATGTGGGCAATGCTGATGTTTCAGTAAAAGCATTAGCTTCTGTCTTTAAACTACCCTAGGTATAACAAATAATGGTTAATTTATTATTGAATTGACCTGAACACGTTTCCTTAAATTATGAAACAAAGTTGCAAATGAAGAATCTTGATAAATATTTCTCTGGTCATTTATGAAGAACAAAATCAGAAATTCAAGTTTTAAATTGTTTTATAGAGAATTCTAGCACATGTAATGTAACAAGACTGTATATTTACCATTTTTTATCATATCACAGTGCCCATTTTCCCAGAGGTGGAAAGTAACAAATTACAATTACTCGCGTTACTGTAATTGAGTAATGTGCTTGTGTACTTGTACTTTTTTAAGTAGTTTTTAAAATCTGTAATTTTACTTTCACTCAAGTATGTTTTGTTTGAAGTAATGTACTTAAAATGTACCAAAGAAATGGTACTTTTATCGAGTACATATAGTACATATTTTTGTGCTCTTTCCACCTCTGCCATTTCCATTTGCAGCCCAACAGAAAATAGATAAATATGACTTGACGTAATCAGTCAAACCCCTCTCTGGCCACAGCAGCTAAGGCAACAGTTCCTGCCAGGCAGGGCAGACATAGTCAACACGTTTCCTGTGTTTAACAATTATCTAGTTAGGAGTGTTGGGTGAGCCAGGTAGACATGCACCAGACCACACGTACACACACACGCTCACACACACCTGGGCAGGCCATTCTCGGTGAAGATGAAGAAATTAGGTCACACTTTTAGAAAGCCAGAAAATTTGTAAAATCACTGGGCTATAAAATATGTATTTCAACTGGAGTAACTAGGTCATTATTGCACAGTGTGGCAGTGAGACCCATAACATACTGTACCTCAATGTCAAGACTGAGTAACTACTTGATATAACCAGTCCCGCAAACATTAAACTTGATAGATGTGTTATGCTGTCAGAGCACAGGCTAAACAGTAACGAAAATGTACAGTACAACAGAGGAAGTACGATAATGCACAATCTGACATCAATTTTCAAGTATGTGAAAACACAAATTAGGAAGCGACAAATACTGCGTTTGTGGGTCGCATCAAACCCTTAAATCGCAATGTCTATAACATGGCACACTGTAGAGGGGTACTCACGCTTTCCCAGCTGCCTAGGACAACTTCTTGTCACTTCACTCCAGCGTTGTGGGGAGAGCAAGGGCAGAGGGCAAACAGTAATTCTTTACCCACGTGAATAAGTCACAAACAATATCAGTCAGCTGCTTCCTTCACCGCGTGCTTCTCTCTCTCCCCCAGAGTTAGAAGTGAAGGAGTGCTCAACGAAATACAGTAACCTTATTACTCCCAGTGCCCCCTGTCTCTGTGCTGAGTGGTAGCACGGACAAGCCCACTCTGACATTCTCTCTGACCCCCCCATCCCACCCCCACCCCTGCTGAGACCGTGCACAAAAGAGCTTCACAGTCGGGTGGAGAAGTCTGCCTTTAACTCCTCCGTCTCCTCACGGAGAAAGAGAGAGCAGTGCTGGGAGAATAGAAGAGCCGTCTTGGCAAGAGAGCTTGTAGGGGGGGCCGTGAGGTGCCGGGATAGGCCAAATCAGGACGGAAAGGGACACAGGCTGGACTAAAGGAGCATTCGTCAATCATGGAATATGCTAGAGTAGGAAACACAAAGCGATACAAGCTTCACGTGGAAACGGCGCCAAGGTCACACCATTTTGTGCCTGTGTAACTAACTGTCCACGTCTAGGCGATTGCGGGGAAACGTCTGTGCCAAGGATGACTTGCAAACAAAGTATCACCTTTTGTCTCTCATTGAGCACCACCTGCCTGTGTCTATCCTCTTTCACACACACGTTTGCGTGTCGCTCACTCTCGCTGTGTTGCTTGTTGTTTGTTTCTGGAGTATTCTGAATGAGGATTCTAAGGAGTATTCCAGAAATGCAGTGGGTTGGCCACAGGGGTAAATCAGTCAAATCTAAATGGTAAACAACAGCCTGTTACTTCTCAAACAACTAATAATAGCTATATATATATATATATATATATATACATATATACATATATACTGTACATATATCTGTACTGTATATACATACATATATATATATATATATATATATATTTATATATATATGTCTACACTCTTTATCTTTTCACTATCTGCTTCATTACTTCCAAGCGTCTGTTACTTATATAAAGTGTCTTGTCAAAATGACAAGTGTGGAATTTGGGAGTGTGTACATTTAATTACAGTGGAAAGCACTGCAGTTTCCTGGAAACCCATTCACTTTCTCTTGCCATTGCTGCAAAACACACTGACTGGAGCCATTTCCAAATGCCTCCCCAAGTGCCAGCGCCGCAATCACAGTCCCGATCGCAAGCTGAGTTCATTTGAAATACGGCTAGTATCGACCTTGCCGTGTTGGCTGAGTGAAGTCACGGGCCTCGGCTACAATGGCCAAAGTTTTATCGGTGACTCCGCAACTCAAGTAGCTGACTGTGTGGATGTGTGTCCAGTCTGCGTGCACGCCCCTGCGGCTGCATCTTCACGTGCACCGTCTGTGGACGTGCATGTGTTTATGTGTGCGTGCGTGTCTGCGTGTATATGCTCGTGTGCGTGAGTCCACATGCCTCTTAATGTAAACCTAACACATAGTTTTACCACGGCAACCCTCCACCCTCCGAGATGACTAAGGAGGACACTGACACACCACTGACCTGAACAAAGACTTCACACACACACACACACACACACACACACGCACACACAACAACTCACACGCATGCACACTCAAAAGATGGACAAACATAGTCACAGACAGAATTAACCAGCAGATGTGGCTTACTATACATGCTGTAATCTTCATAGATAGCCACAGAGTATGGTTCTTGACAAAAAACACACATGTAGACACACCGTCTCCAAAGAAACAGAACGAGTGCAGAATTACATATGTTCTATTTTGGCACTGCCTATTTCCAGCTAGCACGGTGTGTGAGGAGTCTAGCCACTTTATGGGTAGTGATAAAGCTGGTCACATGACCCCTGACCTTTGGGATATCTAGAAGACCAAGAAAAGCCATTTGGAAAAGGGGACTGTTAAACTGCGAGAACGTTTCATTTTTATGAAATGTAACACGGCAACCAACAACTCATCACTTCTTGTGCTATGGGTCAAGATTTGGCTTTATTTTCAAAAGGTGTACTGCAGTAAGCTATTGTAAGCTAATACACTTTTTGTGTCACATTTAACAAATATGTCCTTGCAGTCTGCTAGTTTACCATTCTGTGTGCATGCTGAAAATATGGTACGTCTACACAGTCTAAATAGGAACACAAACAAAGTGGTGCATACCACACCACACAACTGTATCCTAGCCTTGGCAATGCGTGTCCAATGTGTGGGGCGGAGCTGATGTGTTTTTTGTTTGCGTTCAAATACCATCAACCAGCTTTCTCCAGAATTACATACAGTATTATAAATGTAATATATATATATATATATATATATATATATATATATATATATGTAATATATGTTGTAAATATACAATACATGTTCATACAGACAGCAAAACAGCACAAACGTTACCTAGAGATGACGTACTGTAAGGCAACACGACTGCTAGAATGCAGGCATACAAAGCCAGGCTTGTTTTCACTTTTTAGGGCGTAGCATTGCTTCCTTATTTGGGCGCCAAGGAAAGCAATAATTTAGTCAGAATGACCGATGCACCCCAACAGGAGGCTTCTGTCCAACCCTGTGTCTAAATTCAGGAATGTCTCGCACTGCGCTTTGGATGCCATGGTCCCAAAAGGCTTCTGGTGCTCTTTGCGTTCCTCTGGGTCACCACAAAAGAAAGGCCACCAGAAGGATGCCTCCCATCCCGCTTTAAGCTATCAAAAGACTATTTACTGTCTGTTTACAAGTTACTCATGACCACATCGGTGACACCATGAAAACAGTTATTGTTGGCCACTTATTTAGGCCATTTTAGGCTGCTGTCAGGTCATAAAAGTCGAGTTATATAAACAACATTGTTTTTGAGAAATGAGAAGAATGTTAATTTTATTATTATAGAGTTTTTATTTTATTTTGTTAAACTACTCAAATGTTTTTACATCACTTACGAGGCCTGTGTAAACTGAATAAAAACTTCCATTGTAGGCTAACATTGAAACAGTGAAAAACATCCCAGCCACAACTGGAATTGTTGTATGGCTCAAATTCATATAATCTACACAAAAATGAGTGACACATACCTGTTAAAGTTTACATATATATAAACAGTATAAACTATTCCACACACACACACACACACACACACACACACACACACATACACACAAACACACGCGTGCACATGCTTGGAGTGTGAAAAAGCTGCTGTACTGTTTTACAAATCAGATTGAATCTCTTCTGTGTCACGCAGAGATGAAACCACAGGCCATACAGAAAACATAAACATCTCTTTCAGTAGAGGTCAGTAGGAGTACGGCAGTTTATGGCAGTTGCTGGGACATTGGTTGCTATACGGTATCCTCATAACACATCGTAAATGTCTATGTTGTTGTTCTTTTGACAGCTTTTTTATTATAGTTGCTAATGTTACATGGGAACTTTACTGTAATTAACACACAAACACCACCAGTTAGAGTGTTAACTACAGTATTTTATATCAATGTAAGCACAGCCTTAATGAGCTACACCATTACAGAGATCTGCTATAAGGGTATTGGCTGTAAAGAGCCAGTGTAATTAACACCTTGTTAACTTAACAACTCACAAGGGTGGCAAGGGAAGTTACACCTGTCCTAGCATGTATGTGCGTATGTGTGTGTGTGTGTGTGTGTGTGTGTGCGTGTGTGTGTGTGTGTGTGTGTTTCTCCTCCTCAATGAGCACCTAAGAAAAAGCACCCCCTTGCTGCGACAGAACCAACAGAGTACAGTAAATGGTCTGAACTCACCTTCTGTATTGTCCTCACAATGCTGATTAAAGTTTTCATAGGAGTCCCAGCGTATCAGGGGATCCTGGGTATTGTAGTCTACAGACACACTGGGCCCATTTTCCAGGTGATCCATACCTTGACCAGAGGTGCAAAGAGAAGAACAAGTGAATATCTTGTATACCATAATGTACTGCACAGTACTGACAATGTATGTAAAGACTTAAATTGTGTGCGTGGTAAATATCTATATATAAGATGAATCTGCCAACCTGCCAACAATACTTGTATATTTGTCTTGTCAGACAGCACTGTATTGTGGACTATTATACTTACCATGGATTTTCTCTGGTCCGAAGGAAAAAACAAATTCCACTTTCCCATATTCGGGAAACCTGTCATCTATACACGGAAAGAAACATTATTCCACTGATAATCTTTGACAGAATTATGCTTTTGTGCTTAAAATGTTTCCAGTCCAGTGCACAAAGGAAAATGTTTTTTTCTGACTTTTACCTTTGAACGTTTCATCAAGCTCATCTTTTCCAAAGACAATCCCGAGGTCATGAACAGCGCAGGTATGGAATTGCACCCGGAATATCACATCCCGTGAGGGGCTGCGGTAACGTTTGTGATAGCACTTCAGCTAGGGGGCGATACACAACAGTTGAAGAGAATTGTCATCAGCAGTCCAAAATTCAACATAGTAATAATGTAATAATAATGTAATATATATTTACTTCTACCCCCCCCTCCGCATTAACTGTAGAGTACAAGTGAGTACAATATGTAATGATCTCTGTGAAATACTAGCCAGATACATGTCACATAGATTAATAGCCCAATCTGGTTTCTGCAATGGCTCAGTGCTAAAGAAAGCATTCAATACTTTTATATATAACCTGTAAATATATGATATCCCTCTGTCCACACAACGAGTATTATTCAGCCATTCGTATTCACAAAAGACCCTTAAAAAGCACTTACAGAACCCCTGATAGGAAAGCCCATTCTTCCCCCCTACTGCGCATTGTTCTGGACTAGTTCACTTTTACTGGCACTTAAGGAATATTTACTCTCAACCCAAACAACATGGTGCCCACAAATTGTAACTATAGGAAACATGTTAAAATCACAAATTAATGTCACTATTCAACTGTATCAATAAAATAAATAAATAAATACAGAAAACTTGATAAAACTTTATTTTAGTGCTATGTATCTGTTTGTATCTGTTTGTTTGTGAGGTCCAAATGTCAGTTAGTGCATGCAAATGCTTTGGAAATTTTCTATTACTTCTATACTATAGCTACTAGTGATGCGCTGGTCGTGGATCGAGGATCGGAGAATCCCCGCTCGCACGCAATGATTCAGTAGATCCTGTAGGTATTGCTTGGTCAGATGCTTTGTCTCGTTTTGACCCGACACACCCCCACCCGCAATATTTTCTGATAAGCTTATCTGAACCCGCCCATCCCGCGGGTTGACCCATCACTAATAGCTACTGTACATTATATGGTGTTTTAAGCACTGGACAAATCAATGACTACAACATTCAAATGTTTTAAATTCCTCAAATTACATGAAAAGCTATTCTGAGAAAAAACAAAATATATAGTTCACACTGCACTCCTGCATTAGAGCACCAGCACGTATGAATATAGGAAAATGTGGCTTGAAAACTTGCATTGCCACAATTGTTTCCACCTCAGCTGTATATGGATTCACTTTATTTTAAATACTGTTACCAGCATAACAAGTTCTCTTAAATGCCAGGCCATGTTAGAATCATTCTAACAAAAAACATACAGAATTTTAGAACACATTTCACTTGCAACAAAAACACCAACTAGGCCGTGGTAATCTGAAACATTATTAAAAGAACACAAGCTGAATACAAAACCGTGTCTGGTAAACTCCAATGAGTACAATCTTTATTCCTATGTATATGTTTTGCTATTAGGCATGACTGACATGTTGTAAGTAAGACTATATGTGAATAATAAAAAACATCAGCAAGCTCTTTCTCCTCATGATTATAGATACAGCTGGATACATTAGACATCCCTTAGCTTGGAGATGAGATATGAGCTCTGGCTCATGCAACCCTGTGCATCTTTGGGGGCCAGAATGGAACAGCCTTGAGCATTAAGTGCTTCTTTTAAATTCCCCACGCGTCAAATATCAGCCTTAAGTATGCATCGCAGGCAAGACTATGTGGCCCTTATGACACGGAACGAGCATGAACTTGATTATCTACGATCTTCATTACCTGAACTAGCTTTATAGACTGTGAGATATAAATCATATCAATGTGGAATTGAAGTTTAACTATATAAAGGCTTTGTGAAAGCATGTCTACTGTACTTTACCTGCTCCAAAAAAATAAAGCAAGAAAAGAAGCATACATAATTCATAGAAATACCTAAAACTTTTAAATAATAATATTTAATATTTCCCATATGAAGAACTCCCAAAAATACCCTCTGCTGCCATTTCAACATCATATTTTAGAGCAAACATATTGTGTGCTAATGAGAGTCTTTAAACTGAGGGATAGGACCAATGGCGGTCTTCCCCCAGTCTTTTATAACCCTATTTATACTGTGAATGGAGACCATAAACTGCTATGGAAAAAGCATATTGCCTCTGCACCAGTATTTTTAGTAGAGCCAGTGGGATTTCCCTGATGACTAATAAACTCAATACAACAGTTAAATGAATTGCATGGTCATGGCATTTAAATTAGCTAAATCTCAAATAACTTACACAGAGCATATCCATTCCGTTATTTTCTGACACGTAGGCAGTGGGGAAAAGTCTGGGCCCTCTAAGCCCTCAGAGAGGGCCTAAGATAGTCTAAAATATAATATCTTATTTACTATGTAATCTATTTTAATTTAATCAATTCATCATTTGACAATCAACATCTAAATACAATACAATGTTTGACTAAAATGCATCTTCAAACTTGTCTATTCAGTTTGTGTTGGAATGTGACACACTTGTGTACCGTCGCCTAGCAACATATAATGTGTAAAAGGCGGCTGCGCAAAAATAAGAAACCTGTCGAAAATAAATGCGTTTTGATAACGGGTAAATTTGACCCGATGTGGCGATTGCTGATATTCTCTAACCTGTAGGCTAAATTGACAAATTTACTGTGTATAATGACTTATGTAACTAACCTATAGGCGTATAGATAAGCTCATGACGTGTGCGTACTTGTGTGCATGCTTTTGTTCCCCGACGAGGGACAACAACCCAACTCCAACAACAGCATGTGGATGCACAAAACCTTCCTGGATGTTGTGAGGCAGCAGTCCGAGTTGAAATGTAATAGAAAGACAGCAGACCGGCAAAACAAAAAATCTAATGTCAGCAGCAGAAGGCGAAGAGCTTGTCCTTCGAAAGGGATCATCGTCTGTTGTTTGGAAGTATTTTGGATTTAGGGCAAGTGATGTTAAGCAAGAACAAGTCATATGCAAAGAGTGCTTTCAAATTGTGTCTCCGTCGGTGTTACGGTTTAAATGGTGACCATGCGGCGTAGGCGTGGCATGTGGATCTATGGCCCAGAATGGCCGTGTAGCTGACTGTGTCGTTGCCTGTTCGAAACACCGCAAACGTCAATAAATGTTCATGTTGTCATTTGTGTTTGTCTCATGATCGTGTTTAATGTTTGTACTACTGTAATACTAGTACTACTGTTCTTTGATTATATTTTATGTACATTTTTTTTTATTTTGCTTCACTGAAGCACTGTAAGGACCAGTCTTATTTTGAAGCTAATATTTGTACATTATCGTGCAGCCCTAACGTAAGCGTAGTTATTTAGTACTGACGAAGCCTGTTCTTAGAAGGCCAGCTGTTATAAAAGGTAAGCTATCCAGGCGCATAGTGAGGAACACTTACCAGGATGTCACCTTTCAGCAGAAGTCCGGGCTCAATAGTGATACAGATGCTTGTCTGACTGTCACCCTGAACATTGCTGCAAAGACAATTGACAACACGAGCTCAAAAGGAGGCCTGCATAGTATTAGTAGTATACTAATACCCTCAAACTGACAAAACAATCCACTAAAATACTATAGCATCCAGTATGCAAAACACAAGAATATGTAACAAAACTCTTTATTTGGGATGTTAGTAAATCCGGCCCTACGGACGCTCCTGCCTGGCTCGGTTTTTTTCCATCCTCTAAACTTGCCCATGAATCAACGACAGAAAGCCCTTCAGAACCCATTGTTTCCTGCTCAGTTGGAGTGAGTGCGCTGTGGGGGAGCCTGTATAAAAAACCACAGGGGGGCTTCCGCTAAAGATGCCTCTCTGCCTGCTTCATGGTCTGAACATTCACAGGCAACACTACTGCCCATTAAAGGATCTGAGGCCTTCGTAACAAGAGCTGCGGCCTGGGGAGGCTAGCAAAACATAATAATGTGGCGCAGGGACACACATGGATGATGTATGGATGGATTAGGCTGGCAGGAGGGGGTTTATTATTGAGCCATTAAGAGCTGGCTTTGCCTGGGATCTTGTTAAAGACTGTGTGCGTGTGTGTGTGTGCATGCGTGTGCATATTTCGTATTTCAGACTTACTAGATCCCAGATGTGTAGACGGGCTGCATGGCCTGGTAGATCTTGAGAAAAGGACGGCAACCTAAAAAGTAAAAATTATTAATATAGAATACTTAAATTTAAGCTTATACTTAATGTTTGTGTGTGTTTAGGATTGCATGCACACTTAGCATACATGTGCAGCACATATTATAGTGTGTAAGGGCCATACCTCCTTTAGACTCAAAGTTGGGGATGCCGTGCATGATGACGTGGTGAAGGAACAAAGGCTTGTTGTTGATCTTGATGTTTCCAGAGAGCAAGCCGCTGAAGTAATGCACATACCTGACAGGACACAGACGAGGGTGTTTGATCAGTGATTAGGACCACCAATCTCAAACCAATCAGACATTGTTATGATATGGAAATATAGGTGCTTCAGGGGATCATGCTGTCAGCATCAACTACTCTACCAGACACTGATTGACCCAGTTGTTTTTTTAAATGAGCACAAAAGGTTTGAAATGGAGAGTATCCAAGCGTGTGAGATCAGGTAGATGCCAGTAACTTTATGTCAGCCAGAATACTTTATTTTTTTATTTTTAATGCCAGTGGCCTATTGCTATCCCAGCTCCGCCTGACTATTTCTCTCAGATACATTTTTTTGCACTGAGATTATAGTCTAAAAACCCTGTTTGTGTTAGCATTTCCATAGCCACCCTGCTAGTGGAACAATCAACATGGCTAAGTGTGATGACGTTGAAGTCAAGCGTATTTCAAAATGGTGGTAGATCTAGATCAAAAATCTAAATAGTTGCAACAACACTGGTTGGTTAAAGGCTGTCCAATAGTTACAAAATTAACCAGAGGTCTACACCCAGTAGGAGGCCACGACTGAGAACACGTTGCCAGACCTTATCAACAAAGTTAATTTAGTCTCTGGTTACACCAGGCAATAGTGCAGCATCAATCAGAAAACATGTATTAATCTGATTAGAAAACACATATTAGGGTAATATGGAGAATAATGCATTTTTGTCGTTTGGCAATTATTTATAATTATTGATTTGGTTATTTTCTACTATTTCAAGTCACGTCACAAATTAAAACAAGGTGAATGCTTTAGTGTAAATTGTACTAGAAAAGACAAATGTCAATAAAAAATGTCAGAGAGACAGTTCAAGTCAAGGTCAAACTCATAATTAAATGTTTAAGAGAAGACTGACCTTTTCTGTGATGGCTGTCCTACAGGAAGCACTTTGTCTTCATAGAAGCGCTTCATGGCAAACCTGTCAAGAGCCTGGTCGGCACTACATTACGCAAAATAAAATGTTGTTAGCATTCTTTTTTCACACACACACACACACACACACACGCACACACACACACACACACACACACACACACACACACACACACACATACACATACACATAAACATACACACTTTGTTGCTTTATTTTATTTGACAATAGCATTGTCTTTGACCTTTCATGCCAATAAAGCAAATTGAATTGAAATATAAGCATGAAATAATACACGCAACAGTGGATGTTGTAAAAAATATATATTTAAGCCATTATAACCATTACTGTACTTAAAATCTGGTTTGGTACTCCTCTTTTCTTTCTCCCATCCCCCCATCATCCTGCTCTCTCTCTCTCTCTCTCTCTCTCTCTCTCGCTCGCTAGCTGTCGCTCGCGCGCTGTGTGGGTGGCTGTGTGGCCGGCTGGGGGGG
>JAODUE010063030.1:0-12818 GCA_027564755.1 Amblyopsis hoosieri | reverse complement strand
TGCCTTACTGGTAGACCTAGCGGAGCACTGGGGTTTTTTTTTAGATTTCCCTCCAAATACGGCGTCGGTCGGCATGAAAAAACAACCATGGACCTTACAAAAAAAAAAAAAAAAAAAAAAAAAAAAAGGGCATATAAATCGCATGCTTTGCTAATCGCATTGGTTCATATCGCAATTTCGGTTTGAAACCGATTAATCATTCAGCCCTAGAAGGAAGAACCACGCACACATACAACAGATTACAGGCCTCGTGGAGATTCTCACTGAGTTCCCATAAGCCGCGGAGGCCCACCCCCACCTTGGCGGTGTTGTTCACGGGTCATGAGGGACAGGATGGTCTTGGCATAGTCGTAGGTCTGCTGTTCGCTGGGCGCTCCAGAGTACTCCCCGTAGTTAGCCAGCTCGTCCACCCCGCCCAGGTCACAGATGGTGTCACTGAAGGGAGGGGAGACAGGCTAAGCATACAACGGACCCTCTCTGCATTAGGGAGAAGATCCACTGGCTGCGTACCGCGAACATGTTCTGGAAATCATACTTACATACATACAGCATGGGTGGTGTTTTCCAATGAGTAAAGCATATACCTGATCGGATTTTGTTTACACACTAAACCGACAGCTAATGACAACAACAACACCGCCCCCCCAACCCCAGGCTCACTGTGCGGGCTGTGTAGCAGTGTGCTCTGTATGCAGCACAGGGACGTTCCTGGCACTCACCTGTAGACGACAGAGGCCCCTCCTCCAGCCACCATGGTCCAGATCCTGCCGCGGGGGTTAAGCAGGGTCAGTTTCAGGCTGGCACCGCTCTTGGCATCCAGGTCTGCTATGTAGGCCTCCTGAAGCGCCACAGGGATGATGCTGGTTAGCGTACGATATTGTGCTACTGATAGCTTCCCTTTGTTTGTCTTACACGTTTACAGAACACACGAGACCTTCCCAATCATTCATGATTAAAAAAAAAAAGGTTATGACGCTTACATAACATAACGTACATTTGTATTTTGTTTATCCCTCTCACCTCTGGATATGCCTCTCTGCCAAAGGGAGGAGGGAACTCCACATCACTCCACTTGGCCTTGCAAATGTAGTCTGCAGTAGCATCAATCTTAGCTGCCATGTCCAGGACATACACGCCATCAGAGGTGACCACTGGGGACAAGAGGGTAAGGACCTCAAAACTTCTGTTAGATTAGAAATTAAATTGATTGCGACATATTGTACATTTTAGCATTGCCCAATACTGTGGTCCAACCACGTATATTATTAATATAATGTTTAAACTACAAACATGAAAAATGTTTAAAACTAGACTACATTTAAACCATCCTGCGACTCACACAAAACCCATACACTCCATCCCACCGGCCTAATAAAAAAAAATTAACAGAGTGTATAAAGACCCGGTGACTGCCTATTCTGAAGGAAAAGAAATACGGAGCTTCATTTTGAGCAACCCTGTGATTTGGATGTTAAGGCCTGGATGACATTGTACAATGTCAAGTCCAGAAAACAATGAAGCTTACAGTACTTTGGAAGAACGTACCCAGGGGATTGATCTCAAGGTAGGTGAAGTAGAGATCCTCGTACAGGTTGAAAAGACCCGTTATAAAACTGGTAAGGACTCTGTAAGGACACAACAATATTACTCAACATTTTTCTTCTCTCATCTCATTCAGGTCGCAAGCTAGTCCTCCCAGCCCGGTGACAAGAGTTGCGTGACTATTAGTGGAAAATGCAGGCAATATAGTCAGAGCAAGGCAAAATTAAACAGTTTATATATAAAATAGAAATAAAATAAAAAAGGAGAAAAGTTTCAAAATAGAAGAGTTGTCAGTGGTAGTAGAGATGGGTAAAATGTGGACATAAGGCAGAACACTGGCACATACAGTATAATGCAAGGTCAGTGCGTAATGACAGGTGTGGAGAGTGCATGTGTGCTCGATCACGCAATAACCTAATATAACGCAACTAAATGTTTCCCCCTTAAATGCAACCGCAACCCAAAGCGTGCAGAGACCCCTTCTAAGACCATTTGTCAGAAACCAAGGCTAATAGGAGCCCCCTACTTTGTCTTATCCTCGGGGACTTCTGTGAGGAGCTTCTCTGTGACTTGATCTTCAATCAGCTTGTCGCCTACGGCGACCAGCAGCTTCTTGGCCTTTGAATCTATGTCACCGACGTCCACGCCTCCTTCATGGTGAAACAGGATGTAGTCACCCTCACGTGTTGCGTAGATGCACACATAGAACTCCTCCTCCTGAGCAGACAGTGGATATACACAGCTATCAATGCTGTGACAATTACTTTATTGTCCACAACCTGTTTTGTGAGATGTCTCTCTCGGTGACTGAGGGGGGAGTCGTGTAAAAACAAGCCAATCAGATTTACAGATCACTTTAGCCTCTTCAAATTGTAAACCCTGGGTGAAAGAAATGTTCCAAATATTCTTGAACTACTTTCAAAGACGTTTGCTGCATTTAATGGGCAGATGCTCAGTGACGTGTATGAAGTGTAGTTGCATATTTACAGGACCTGGGTATTTTAAGTCATAATCACTATTTTGTACCAGTACCAAATGTCCCTTTTGTTAAATATTTCCATCTGAAATGTATGCCGTCTCATTCTGATATGAAATGCATTAAATTCAAAAATCGGAATATGTTGACAGCAATTACGACATATCCTTCAATTGGATCAGTGCGCTATGCACTGACAGAAATGGTTTTACCATTATCTTTTGCAAATGTACTGCTGAAACACAACAATCTAAATCAGTAAAACACAAATGATCGCTTTGTTGTGAGCCATGTTAGCGTTGTTCAACCCATCGCCTTTATGGACAGCCCAACTCCTCCCTGTTCTGTAACCTGCTGTTCAGTCCAATGCAATTTGTGTTCATTAAACAAACGTTCCGCCATCCTGAAGCCAGCTTTAGTACTTACCACTGCAAACACTTCCCAATGGAGCATGTTTGGGTCTGGTTACACCAGGCTAATTAAGTGCCTGTGTTGAGAAAATAAACTTTGTGCAAGCCTTGCTCTCATTAGCTGAAGTGGTCCTAGCACTTGCTTGGTTTGATTGACACCGTTTCACTCAAACATACACTACCAGTCAAAAGTTTTAAAACACCCCAATTTTTCCAGTTTATTATTGATATTCAAGCAGTTAAAGTCCAATGAATAGCTTGAAATGGTACAAAGATAAGTGGTGAACTGCCAAAGGTAAAAAAAAAAAAAAAAATGGTAACGTTACCCAAAACTGAAAGAAAAAAAAGATTTCAGCGAGCAAGAAAATGGTTAACAACTTAAAGCTATTCTGCAGCAACGGAGGTTTATCAAGCCTTGAACGTTGGTTCCCAACTTGATTGCCTTGATTACTTACAACCCCTCCCTGTATGCATAAAAGTAGCGGTGAAACACACTGTTGTACCATACCCTCGTGAGCATTTTTTCAACAGTATTGTATTGCAGAAAGTAGTGTTGCTATAAAAATGGCAAGAAAAAGGCAATTAACAATGGAAGAGAAACAGACCATCATACCACATAAAAATGTAGGTCTTTCCTACAGAGAAATGGCCAAGAAAGTCAAGGTGTCAGTGAGTAGTCTCCTTCACAATCAAAAGGTAATAGTGGAAGTGCAATCGGATTCTCTACATTAAGTACTTATCAATTATTTGACCCCATGACGTTTTCACTCGAGGTAAAGGACAACTGGCTAGAAAAGGACGTAATTGTTTTGACTATTCGGATGCAGTCATGGAAAGTAAAAGAAACGTGTAGGTGGAGCTAGCAAAAACCATGAGTGTTTTAATCAGGCAAACATCATTTATGGATTGTATCAATCTGTACACTCCTGCCAGGCCAGATAGCAATAAAACCATGGCATGTTACTTACAGTAAAACAGAATGTATTACCTGTTTATGTTCAACAAATGGCTCAATGAGAAAGTTCTTCAGCACACCCTTTGCTTTGGCCACCTGTCAAGATAAAGGTTACATTTCAGAAAAGCACAAGCATGTGAAGAGACTTTATAGCAAACTACTGCTCATTTTGGAAAATGTATTGCAAACACAATTGAAGTCATAGTGGGTTTCAAAGTCGGGTCTGTTTTATAAGATGTGTATGCATTTTGAATGGTGGCCGTTTGACTTGTTCAATGCTATTAATGACAAATATCTTCTAAATTTTTAACAAGGTGGTTCAACTACGTCGCCAACAAAGGTTGTGCCACTGCTATAACAAACACTAAGAAAAGGGCAGCGAGACCAAAATAGTATAGCAGCAGGCTATTGCTCAGTATCACACAATGCAAAGACTTCTTTGCCAAGAGAGGAAGTAGGGCAACTGGGTGTACTCTGTTAAGGAGCAAACTGGGGTTGTTTTGCCTAAAAGACCAGAATAGAAGTACCAACTCCCCACCCAAGACTAGCATTATGCAACCTCTGACCTCTGAGCTAAACATAATGTCTTCTGATGCAAGAAATAGCATACCACCACATACAGCATTTTTATAGTAGGTCCAGATCTTAATTTAAAAATACACTGCATGGACCAAATACTTGCATGTGATGTGTGGACAGTACTGTTAATGATGCACACTTTTCCTTTTTATTCTCTGCTCAAGTAAAGAAAACAAGTAAATAATTACATCACATTTCTGCTTGACCCCCACTTTTGGAAACACTTGTTTATATACACTGGAAGACTAAAACACACTTATCTGAGCAGAAGATACGCCTAAAAAAAAAGAGCATATTTTGTACATGACACAATCAGTCATTCCTTTCCCCATTAAGCAAGCCAGACAACTCACAGTAGTCTCCTTCATGAGGCGGGGCTTGATCCACTCCTTGACACCCTGTAGGTCAAGATCGATTCCAACCAGTCCCAACTTCCCACGTCTCTTGATCAGCTGGTCTGGCTTCACCACTAATGTCTACGGAGGAGAGTGAACAACCATCAGCGCAAAAATAAAAAGATTCCAGATACTCACAGACAAGGAGCAGCACAAACAGGGAGATCATCGTATTTCAAGTCCTTTTTCCAAAGGGGAGATAATGGACAAACTTAGTCTGTAGTCTTAGATCACACCACTATCATAGCAACATTAAAGCCAGTTCACACACAAAGCCAAACACATTATTTCCAATGGCTTGCGCTGTGCAAGGGCAGTTTTGCGCTGGGGTATGCAAAGCACAAGCGCCAGCAACAGCGCATAGTTCAGGGAACTTGCGCTGCTGATAACGAACACTGTTACGGGTTAAGGGGAGACCATTCTTCCACTATTAGTGAGAAAAGTAACCTACAAAAGGCTTAACTGACACATGTGTAATCATTCTCTATTCTCAGCTAGATGGACAACCAGTATTCCCCTGAAAACATCAGTGAGAGGATATAAGAGGGGTAAGATTACCTGAGTGAGCAGCCAAGGGTGTTCCTGCGCGAGGCGGTCCCAGTCGGTCTCGGGTGTGACGTTGGCATAGCGAAAGCGGTTCTGCACAACGGCTGTGGTACAGATGTACTTGTACAGGAACTCCTTTCCCGTTTGCTCCGAGATGGCTTTCGCTGACATGGCAGCGCTGGCTACTAGCACAGGACCTATGGAAAAGTGCCAACAAAAGCAATTGTGCGAGACCGTATTTAAATACAGCACAATAAGGTTGTTTGATGGGAAAAAAACACTGTTTTGTGAAGAACCAATGACAGCGAGCAGTCCAAAAGGATTCACATTAAGCAGACTTTTGTTGTGACAGTGCAAGTACTCCTTTGGCAAGGCCAGACCAATAGCATTCTACCCTGCATGAAAATTTAATTGCTACCTAGGACAATGTAGACTGCAAACATAATAAAAACTGACGTGTCACTCAGTATGATGCCCTTAATGTTGTCAAACTAAATTCTTTATGCTTCAACAGTATCTAGTCAGTAGCTACTTGTCTACCCCATAGGTTTGCAATTCATACTGTATGCAAGCCAGCTCAATATAAAGAAGGGTCCTAGCTTAATAGAGATGAAAATGTATTGTTTACTAATGTTATTCTCCATCTAGAATCCATAACTTTCAGTTTGAGCCAAGCCAGAAGGGTCTAGTAGAATATGCCTAAAAATGAATACATAATCATTGAGAAGCGTGTGCACAGCTTGTGCACAACCTAGAGACCCAAATGTGAATCTATATCATGATTAATTAGAGAAAGATGTACTGCTATAACGATCATGTACACTTGCATTTGATGCAGAGCTTTAAAAGTAATGACATCAACACACACACATCCAATAACAGGAAAAGCGACATTCGTCAAAAAAAAGAAAAAAACACATGCATAAACTTACTGGCTTAAACTCCTTTCTCTAACATTAGTCTGACAAATATTGTAGCTACAGTCCCCCTCCTTCAGTCAACAAACCATGCTTTGTTTAACATGTGCAATTATGAGCACTCTGACCCACACACTTCAGTAAAAATTAAAAAGGTGCCTTCCAAATGTCTGACAGCCAAAGGTGTTACTATTAACACAAAAAACAAATGCTAAGGGAAACAGATACAACTAGTTCTAACAAATAGAAAGATAACACATTTAATCAATAAAAAGTGCCAGACATTATGAAATGGAATCACATTAGCATGGTGTGGTGTAGACTTTAAAGGATGCAATGGATGAGAAGATGAGTTAGATCAAAGATAGAATATTGAGCTTGCCTTGTACACTAGGATTGACATTCTGGTTTCAGATAGAGGTAGGCTAATGGCATGTGGCCAGACCTGGCTAAACCAGCCAAGCACCCCTTCTCATTCACTCACATACACAGATGTTAATTATCTGTACAGCGAATAAGTACTATACCTGTAATTCACAAGCAATAAAGATCAACCTGAAACATAATACAGTAAATAATGTAGCAGTGTCATAGCCATGTCAATTGGCATCTTAACGCCTCCTGCTGCTGCTTCAATATGACAATGCACAGGTGGCAAAAGAAAGCTTCCACCTTAATCCCCCAATATTAACAACTCAGATACTGAAGGGAGTAACTGTTGTCAGTTTCAAGGAAGGTATCAAATCTGGACAACCCCATTGTTTAAAATTAATCTAGCCTCATTAAATATATTTCTACTCTTTAAAAGGTTTTTCCCATATTCATTATTTATAGGATTTTTGGTATAACAGAAACAAGGTTTCCTTAACTGCATGTAGGAAGAAAAAAAGTTATGCTGCCATAAGGTCTTATTTTGATACGGTAGTTATTCAACAGTGGCAAACACGAGGATACTGTAGCCTACGGTACCGTACGTATAGCACCACTACAACAAACAAAATACGTTGCTTGACGTGTAAAGTTGTTCGCTCGCCCACACATACTTTAGATTCGTGTAGACCCGCTGACCACATCTATTTTAATAAGGGGCAAGATCAATATTTTATAGACCGTAGTGAACGCAACCCTAACAACGAAACATTAGAAGATGATGTAACTGTAACTTATCCTACAGTATACTGGCACTAACGCTAACGGCTTTCTGGCCTAGTTTGCAGAGGATCCACTCAAATCAGTTCCGTCTTTAAGATCATGCTTTATTCTGTGATGCTAACTATGTATATCTCATGCAATGAAATTATTTTTAATTCTTCAATTAACAACACATTAGCTTGTTAGCTAAATACACTATATTCAGTCGCAAACTTCTGCATCCCATGCCCAAGATGTTTGTTGTTTCGGACGTATGCTAACACAGTACGGTATCGTACTGACTGTCGGGCTGAAATTGTTGCCTTTCCTATATCTGGCTTTTACAAGGGACAATGTGGTACTGTAGAAATACATTGTTTGCACGTAGTCTGTAACAGGCCAAACAAGTCCAGACAAAGATAATAGGGTAAAAGACAAACGTCATAATTGTGCGGAATAGAACATTTTCTGTTAGGGGAAACAACTCGGCAAGACACCTGACAGCTAAATGTACGGTAATGTACATTATGAAGTAACATACAGGGAATTGGAGATCTGAACGATTTTACCAAATCTAGAGAGAAATATATTACCTTGCCAATTAAAGTAAGACTTGCTTGGAGTGTAGGGGTTATGTCCTGATCACAAATGAGATGGTAGCAAGTCACTTTCCGTCTCAGTGTCCACTCTTGACTTTCCACCTTCTCTCTCACAACCGGAGCTGTCTCACCATAAACTGCCGATCGATTACACATCCTCTCAGCTATCTCCATTGGTTTGAACGCTATCACGTGGCAACATACAAATACGCCCACTGCCTTTATAATACAATAATCTAGAAATACATCGCAATAATAACGCATTACATCAGTCCTTGACATTTAAACATAGATTGTATAATAATAAATTAAGACACATATTACATAAGATATTAAAGCCGTTCAAAATATATATGATTTCAAAGTAAATTAATTACAATAATGCAATATACTAAGCAACTTAACAAGAGGTCAGAATTGCAGTATTAAAAAGTCCCTTGAAATAATTTAATAGTGAATTATGTATAATTTATTTCAGGATTGATTTATTAGGCATATGCATTTAATATTTATATTACATTCCATAGAAAATGTAGGCTAAATTTCAACGTAATTAAAAATAATGTTCAAGCATAGTTTCTATTACACAGAAAAAACATCCTGAAACTAATATTTTATTGCAAAAAGATAATAAATTGAAAGGCAGAAATATTAGAAGAAAAATCTTTATTTTTCTGATAACAAAATCATTGCATGTTTGGTAACACTGTCATGACCATAACAACTTAAAAATTCCCACAACTTCCCTTCACAAGTAAAATGAAGGTTTGAAAGGGTACTGCATGGTTTGACAAAAAATGATGCACATTACTGAATACGGTTTTACATGGTGGCTTAACAATTTCAGGCCCGGGACAAAAAGTCATGCTAGAACTGCAATGTATCCTCTTGAAAAATTACACTGCCCCTTTTCTGGCATGACTAGAATGCTTTATCCTCAAAGAGCAAAATGCATGCTTAACAGTTCTTAGAATATAGGTGTCAGTGTCACTTTGAAAAGCTGTTGGCATAACTGCTCTTCTCATTTGGGTAAGGCACCACTTAATTCTAGTGGAACATGGGGGTGATCAGTGTTGCCTTCAAATGGCTTCAGCAACCTATAAAAGGAAAACCCCTTTGTGTGCTGATTTTGGCCTATTTAAAAAAGGAGAAATATAGTACAGAAATGGTGAGGTGAAATTATAATTACATCTGAACCAAGGAAAGAAAACAAATGGAAGACTACCATCAGGTTGCATATCATATGAATATACAATAAATATAAATATACTGAGACATTGAACAAAAGGAAATGTATACAAGTTACATTCTATTTAATTGTACAATGCAGCAAAGAGCAGTGTGGAAGTCAACAAAACCCTGCAGCTTGTCCTGCAGTCTGCAGGTAAACTATTAAAACCTGAACAGACACACACACATTCATACACACTAGGGCACTGTTGTCCTGTAAGGGTTGCCCTGAGGTCAGTTTCAACATATACACATTTTAAAATATTAGCTGAATTTAGAACTGATATGCTGATTTCTGTAAATTGTCCATTAAAACATTTTAAATTATTTTTATACCTTGATCCAATTTAGAGATTAGCTTTTTAAATTTGTAGACAAACACAAATACTTTGGCAATGCAGTTCACAATGCATAGTTATGCCCCGTTATACACGGATTCAAAAGTATCTGAGCACTTTCTTATCTGCTGTGTTAACATCTTTATTTCTAATTGTTAAAAATGTAAACTTTGAGTAAATGGCACAATTCAAACATCAAACACCATCTCACTCATACTCCATGCATTCAAGGGAGAGACACTAAGAATTTGAAAATCAGGTGGTGAGACTGTGAGCCCAACTTTACATTGTGAGGGATGCAATAATGTGCAGGTGCTTGTCCTTTAACCAAACTGGAAAAAGAAATTTCCGGGCGCAGCATCTTGAAAAGGGAGAGAAACAAAACATGATTATTTGATTGATATTGTATCACATTTCAAAGAGTATCATAATAATAACTGATCAAATTAATTATGGCAAAGCTCTACATACTTTGACTAGATTCGAAATTATATCCTCCACCTTGGGCACCAAAGAAGGCTCTGAAGATGTTGTTAGCATCAAAATCTAGAAGAAAAAAGTATTGTTATTTTAGAATAGGGTTTTTATGAACACCATATACAGTCAAACTAATATGTGCCCTATCTATACTTTCAATATCTAGTGTAAAATGTATTAATTGATAGACATGCTTATCTTGAAAATGATAAAACCGATAATGTCATCGTTCATGTTGGCTAATCAAGGCAGTCTTATTTACTTCATTCTAACAGTGCAGAAATGGCTTTTATTTATTGTATAAAGCATACTGAAGAGAAGAAGAAAAAAAAAACGTTCCGACTCCAGGAATAATTAAAAAGCAATTAAACAAGCATATAAATTAGCGCTTTAAATAGAGCATGGTCAACTGTATACATCTTAGTAAAGAAAGGGGAAACCACTCGCCTCCTCCACCACAGCCTCCGTCATCTTCAAGGTCGTGCCCGTTGTCATAGCGGACCTTCTTTTTGGGGTCGGAGAGCACAGTGAAGGCCTCTCCGACCTCTTTGAATTTCTTCTCCTCCTCCTTCTGTACCTCTGGAGTCGCTGCACTGTGGCGGTCTGTATCAGAGGGACACAACAGGCCAATTTAGAAACAAGCCACTTCACCACCTCTAGCAGAGGCCAAGCAATAAAAAACACTCAACAACCTCCGCATTCATAATATCCAGAGTGAAACAAATATATAGTCAGCTATTGCAAGCTAATTGTAAGCTAATACACTTCACTGCCAATTTTAGCATACTTTTACACAGCCCTGGCTACATAAATAGGAACATAAACAAAAGTGGCGAGCACTGCTCAAAACAACAATGCTGCTTGGAATCGCAATGCATTTCAATGTGTGGCGGGGTTTATTTTGATTTGAGCTCAGTTAGCAAATGCTCTCGAGAATTACTATAACCTGCCTTTAAGACCCTGCCTATCGAGCAGTTAATTCCATGTTGTTGTCAATTATCACTGACAAACTGATTGCAGATGTGACGTTAAACCAAGTCACGTGACTTGTCTAGACCTTGGATGTTGTTTTGAATGGACGCCATGCAAGTTAGTACGGGACCAAGACTCATCAGGGGCCATGGAGTTTGTGCATGTGTACCTGGATGGTGCATGAGGGCCCTCTTCCGGTAGGCCTTCTTGATCTCGTCATCGCTGGCGTGCTTGCCCACGCCCAGAACCTTGTAGTAATCTTTTCGCTTGCTCTTTTTCAGCTCCAGCTGTGCAGTCTTCAGGAAATGCTTGTGCTCTAGGAGGAGAGGGATGAAGGATTCATTATAAACGAAGACAAAGGGCATCAAAAGCAGCCCAGTGACAGTAGGCCACCCTACCTTTAGTCTTTTCTGTCTGGTAGACCTTTTCATAGTCCCTCACAGCTTCTTCATACATTTCTGTGTCCATGTAGCTACAGCACACACAAACCACCACAATCAAAAGGATCCTATTAAGAGAAATACTATCGAATGAATGGGTGCACCGGAATCCCAGGAACGACTAGGAGGACGTACCACTGGGCCCGTCTTAAGTAGGCCTTTATGTACGTGTCATCCAGTTTGATGGCACTGGTGCAGTCTTCAATGGCTTGATCAGGTTTCTTCAGCTGTGTGGGAGGAGCATGTGAAGGAAGGTGAGCTACTGAAAACTGCGTGGGAACCTTGGGGCCAATTTACTTAACTAAGTGTTTTCAGACCTATGCTATAATATAATATAGATTTGATCACCTTGGCTTTACAAAGCACTAATTGGCCTTAAATAGCATATTCATGCATTTCTGTGTGTCTTCACCTTGGCTCCAGACGTGGCTCTGTTGCAATATAGTTTTGCATTGGTCTTAATGTTATTGGGGTCTATCGTAAGCGCTTCCGTATACAGCTGATATGCTGCATCATAATTGCTGTCCTTGAATGCCTGGTTACCCTCTTCTTTCTTTGCTTTCAAGGCTTTGGCATTCTGTGTGGGAAGAAGACAGCCAATTGTTACGACATGTACTGGATATTTCATATTTTAATGGATCAGCGGTTGCCGTTAAGGTAACGCCAATAAAGGCAGAACTCACCCTGCAGGCCAGGCGAGCCTTCTCGTGGTCCGGGGCCATGCGCAGGGCCTGGACAAAGAACTGCACGGCTTTATCGATGCAGTCCTCATAGTAGAGACACAGGCCTCGCACGTAGAGCGCATCCGCATTGGTGGAGTCCAGCCGCAGGATATCACTGGGAGAGAATGTTCAGGTCACGGACAAAAACTACAGGGTCGTCCGTTATCGCAACCAAAACACATGTCAGGTTCACTCTCTTCTGTCAGTGCCATTGGCCAGAGACACTGGCACATATCTGGAGTTGGTCCCCGGGCGCTGCACAGCGGCTGCCCACTGCTCCCTTGAGGGATGGGTTAGATGCAGAGGACACATTTCGCTACATGCATGTGTATGTGACAATAAAAGCACCTTTACCTTTATATATTGTGAATGTGCCTGCTGCAACACTGACCTTGGTCTGTCCAACATTACAACATAACCCATTTGATTTATCATTATAAAACACTATTAGAACATCATATATATATATATACATACACTACCGTTCAAAAGTTTGGGGTCACTTAGAAATTTCCTAATTTTTGAAAGAAAAGCAGTTTTCTTCAATGAAGATAACATTAAATTAATCAGAAATACAGTCTAGACATAG
>JAODUE010063019.1:0-16471 GCA_027564755.1 Amblyopsis hoosieri | reverse complement strand
GTAAATAGTCATGAAAATAAAGAAAACGCATTGAATGAGAAGGTGTGTCCAAACTTTTGGCCTGTACTGTACATGTACACACACGAACGACGCACGGCATGCTCCCCCGCTCCAGCGTCTGTTACAAAGTTCTCGAAGTAGACTTACCTGCTATCAAGAATATCAGTCCTATTTTATAGAGGGACGCGCACTCCGAGGCGCTTGGCATAGTAGCCTAAAAATATCCAGTCGCGCACCTTTTACGCACCGGCTATAGGCTGTATAGGCCAAGAACGGGTTTACGGGTCTTATTTTTTGGTTCGGTTGGAGACACCACTCCTCGAAAGAGAGAATTCGGATGGAGTGAAACAGCGTCGTGTCTGGATAGGTCAAACGCAAGTGTTCCTCCTACGTTGGACATCTGAGCGCATTTAACACCACCCCCTCCTGCGATCTTTGACACTCGCAGCTTTCTTTCTTCCTCATGCCAAAACGTTTTAATATGAGCCATGCCTGCAATTCGACTCCCTTGTCACCGGTAGTGCAGAATGGCGGTTGTTCCATAAACGCTGCCAAAATAGTGTCGCCCTCGCTGTCATTCATTCCAATAAAGCCAGCGTGTCATGGAGTGACACAACGAATATGCCTCTTAGAAGAACGTTTTTAAAAGTAACCATTCTGATTACTGTGTATTTTTGTTTAAAATGTAAAAAATTAATCTAAAATTTTAAACTATTAGTGTGCGTATAAATGCTCTGGATGGGTTTACGCACCGGATAGACGGGCAAATTGACAGATATTTTAATATCAGTTCTGTTTGCATCTTTAATCCGATGTCGTTCGGAAGATTGCCTCCGAATTTGTGCCGCCGAGACGTTATTTAAATAAGCACAGGGTCACGTTCAGTACCTGCCTTAAAAGATACACACATTTGCACCTTTGTGTGATTTTCCACAAGTGTAAAACATGGAAATACACACACACACACACACACACACACACTGTAGATTACATTTTATAGGTAATAATATTATAAAATAATTCTTCTTCAGTTTAATTGAACAACTCAACAATGGTTTTTGGCATAAGTGGTTAATAATAAATTCTGCAACAATCTTTTGGCCATTCTGTCTATATTCCACAAGAGGACAGCAAAGGACGTGAAATGAAACTCATTTGTAGCTGTTACATACAGATCACGGGATATGTTATATCTTCCTTCACTTGAGGGACCGCTACTCCCTCGACCGTTTTATGTTACGCGAGTCACACATGAACGTCGTCTCTCTCCCTATAACTTGGCAGCCGATATCTGTGCCGCTCGAGTCTTAGTGAAGCCAAGGTGCAAACGCGTTACACCGATTAGATTGGTCAATTAAAATGAACTGGCCCTTAAAAATGAACCACTGGAACTAATGCGACCCTAGAGGATCTTCAAAGTTTATTCGTGGTGTCTTCAGGTGTCAGTTAATGTGCGCAGTTTGAATGTCTGACATTGCAATATTAGCTTTGACAGTCTATGCCAGTAGTTCAGTATTCTATTTTTGTCTAATCGTTCTAATGCAATAACATCTGATAGGCCTACATAATATCTGATCTGATGTTCGAGATACAATTTTGCATTATTAGGTAGCTATAATTATTACACATGGACATGGCTTATAGGCAAGCAACTTACAAACAAACAAAAACGAACAGAATTACAAACTATTGAAACAAACAAAGTGTGGTCTTGAAGTGCCGAATAGCGCCAATTAGAATAGCCGATAAGTGATGTGGGTGTACTATTAAATAAAAACGCTTTCAACCTTTTGGGTAACCAATCCAATAGGCGGTAGGAGGTGTTATCTGCAACAAGGGGGTGTGTCCAGACCCCCCAACCACGGGCACCACGGCATTGTGAAGTGTAATGGAATTGAGTATCAGCGGTGAAAAGCGATCTAAATGTCGGGTGCCGTAATCGATAAACACCACCAGGAAACCAAAAGTGCGCGAAACTTATGGTGACACTGTCCACAGCCCCATCACAAACAAGACAGCTAGGGCGCACGCACTCACGGAGGTGCCACTTCGGTTTCCAAATTTCATAGAGGCGAATTTGATATTTCTTCATTCCTTTTCTTTTTTTATTTATTTTTTGGATGGGGGCGACCTGGATGTCTTAACTGGACATGTGAGTCACTGGAGTTTACAATCGCAAGCCTTTTTTCTTTTACAAACATGAAGTTCCCCTCGTGTCTGCGATGCCTGCTGATCACTTTGGTCGTGATCCGGTCGTGTGCGACACAAGCAGGTGAGTGGATGTTGTGGACGCGCGTCTTGCGCAAAGTGTCCAAACACGGCATGCGCTTCACATGCTCCATATAATTACCGGTCAAGATAATGATGATATGGAAACCGTGCCTGTAGCGAGCCTTTTCACCCGCATTAAATAAGGTGATGCACCAGTTTCTTGTAACATTTGGCTCTGAGTAAAAAGGCATTCCAAATTCCCCTTTATTTGTGTTAAGTGTACCTCTTAACGTTTTCCATTTGTACTCTCAAAAGTGAATCGTATTTTACATATTTATTTCGTCAGAATGTGGCGTTTGATACGACGCAATTACGAAGTCTTTGAAATTGACTTGTTTGGACGTTGGTGTGCCTGTCTGTGTCTATAGCTCAATCCATATGCGATCGCAATAGTACCTTTTTACGTTGTAAATAATACTCAATGTCGTCTTAAATGACTACAGTACTGTACGTCATCATTAGCTGAAGACCACAGCTATTTGGATTAATAGCCTTTATTGGACGGCTCGAGTTTTGCTGCATTGACATTCGAGTTTTTAAAGATATTGTATATCGCATCAACGAGTCCTACATATAACAGGATAACGCATGTGTCTAAGGAATGCCCACACTCTAAAAACAACATGTTAGAATCAAGTTTAATCATGCACTTGCTGGAAAGGGCAGAGGGTGTATTGACAGAGAGTCGGACATATAGCCTATTGTATAATCTGGTGTTATTATTTAGCTCGGTGACTAAAACCACTACAACCCTTTTTTATTCAGTGTTCATTCTTTTTTTCTTTGAAGTTGATATATTGTGGACTTTATATATCAGAGATTCCACCATCAGACTGATACATGAATATGACTGAATATGATTGTAAAGCTTAAGAGAACCTCAGAGCTCTCTCCCATACACCCATAATGCAATACCAGGCCACAAGTTTTGTCTAAATAAAACACATACACACACACAGGCATGCACGCACGCACCCACACATGCACAGGCACACACACACAAACGAAAAATGTATTGCCACTTAAGTACAGTTCCTATAGCAGATTGACGGGCAAGGGGTCTTGGACACTGGCCAACCATCTCTCTCTCCAGGGACAGTTATGAGTAGTTAGCGGTGCTCAGACGTAGTTTGGAGTCTTATACAAATACTTTCTTATGTCGTCATTAGAAAGAGAATCGCCAAAGACATCCCGCTTGTTGTCGAGAGTGGCTCGGAGGAGTGGCTAAATCAATAAGATGTAGGTTAGGGTCACTGTGTTTTACTTCTCCTGCAGGACGCAGACATTCAGTGCTGTCTGCGAGATAGAAAAATCAATATGATTGGAGCGCGTGTTTTATACGCTCTGCTCCCTGAGAGACACATTTGTGATGCAAACTCTTCCAGGAATTTCCTTCGCATGGTGACACTGTGCAACATGGAATGTGTGTGTGTGTGTGTGTGTGTGTGTGGTGACAATGAATAACTCTTCATATGCAATATTGTACTTGCTGACGTATCTATCTGTCTGTGTGTGTGTGTGTGTGTGTGTGTGTGTGTATGTATATCTGTTTGTGTGTATTTTCTCTACCTGCACATCAGTGTTGTGGACATATACTGTAGTTCCACACAAGCACGGAGTGACAGGCTGTCTGCCGTCTCGCTGTCCTCCGCCATCTGTCTGTCTGTGTGTCTGCCAGCCCACGGAGGCGAGCCGCTTCCAATGCAGCCCAGCTCATGAGTGTGTGCGTGTGTGCGTGTGCGCGCACGCGCTCGGGTTTTTGGGGCAACATTTAAAGATGCACTCTCATGTGAAGTGTGTGTGTGTGTGTGTGTGTGCGCGTATGTGTGCACGCGTGCACGTGCGTGTGCGGGTGTCCTTCAGCTGGCACACATAAAGCCGGGGCTAACGGAATGTAACGGAATAGCCCACGCTCTCGGAAATGAGAATTTATTACAGGCCTAATTAAGCCCCTTTTGATAGCATCGGTCTAGACGGCTAGCTAGCATTCTGTGAGTGAACCAGGGATGGTGGGATGATTGGCGGGGGTAATCACACCCGATGTCGTTATCACAACTTGATACACCCTAACATGTGCTAGGCCGAAGTCATGGTGATTTAATATTTGTCATTTAGTTTCTGTCTGTGTGTGTGTGTGTGTGTGTGTGTGCGTGTTTATTGTGAGTCTATGTGGAGGGTTGCTGCGGTAACGCGTTGCACTGTATATGTAAACATTCCCAGTGGTCTGTTTGGCAGAAGATATATTAATGTATATTTTCTAAGAGAGGCATTCCCTCTCCCGGGGAACAAAAGCATTATTGGCATTTCTGTTGTTCCTTCACGCGGAATTCTGTGGGACGTCTTCTCTGCGCCGCATGAAACGCTGAGTTTGCTCGACATTTCGCCTGCCCCCTTGACTACACAGAGGGGCTTCTGTTTTTATTGTCATTTGTGTGTGTGTGTGTGTGTGTGTGTGTGTGTGTGTGTGTGTGTGTGTGTGTGTGGAGGGGTGCAAAACACAAGTGCACAGCATGAAAGAAAATGCATCCAAGACAGCCAACACACTCACACACATCAAGTTTGGTGGGAAAAATGGCGTCTTCACCAGCTGTAATTGTCATATCTCTCCCTCTCTATTCATCTCTTTTGACCCTGGTGCTTGTGGTGTTTAATGACGGGCGTCTTGGCTCCTGTTTTGCCCCGCGGGGCTTTTCAGGCGCCAACGTCCCCGTGATGAGACGGCTCTGGCCGGCCGGAGGAGAATAAAGGCCCTGGCAGAGAGGACTCCTCCCCACCGCCGCCACATATGATTGTTCAGACGGACAGAGATATCTCACCGTTTACACAATGAAGCGCACCCTTCATGCCTCGAATGAAATGATAATGAACGCCGTGCCTTCTGCCTGTTTCCCTGGTTTTTTCTTTTATGTTGTTTGTGTGTGTGGCCTCTCTGCCTCTCTCTCTCTCTCTCTCTCTCTCTCTCTCTCTCTCTCTCTCTCCCCTCTTTCATTCTTGCTTGGCACTACATCCGCTTTGTGTACACAAGCGCGTGCACACACACACACACACACACACACACACACACACACACACACACACACACACACAGAGCCTACGGTCCAGATATATATAGAGGGGTGGATGGGGGTTGTTTGTGTTAAGGGCTGCTGGAGGGGTTTCTTCTTTTTACAATGCAGTTCATTTTAAATTAGAAGTCTCCTTTAAGGCACATTCATATGCACATATACAAGTGCACGTGCGCGCACACACGCAAACACACACACACACACGCCCGCGCACAGTCCCACACACAGGACTTCTCAAGGGTTTATTCCGCCACTTGTAATTCCACTCAGAGACAAATGCCTCTATTCTGTGGCTGCAAGGCACTGACTTCCTACACACACACACACACACACACACACACACACACACAAAGACATAGATTCCTTCAAGCATCCATTTGTGTACACACACACATACGCACACGCGCAGTGAGAGAGGATGCAGTGGGCACACTGTGGGAACAAACCAGGAACACACACACACCCCACACATACACACAGACGGAATGATTTTATATGCAAAGTCTGTCTGTCGGTCTGTCTGTCTGTCTGTGTACTTTAAAATTGTGTACTTGTTGTTGTTTTTAAAATTGGTCATGCCATGTGTGTGTGTGTGTGGTTTGTTCATGTTCCTAACTTCACGCGTGTGCATGTCTGCCACTGTGCCAATTGTCACATGGACGCCTAAGTGTTGAATTCCTTTTGATTGACAGCTTTTCCTCTGCAACGAGAGATTATTATTAATATTTAGTTTTGTAAACGGTATGCTTTGTTTTTTGTTCATTATTTCCTATAAAAAGCTCATTGTCTTTCTCTGTACCTCTGTGATGCACAACAGTGGACATTAGCATCACAATGGGATGCTTTAGCCTTGACATAACCTGCGGTTTTAATGAAAAGCGTCTGGGGGGGGGGCATCTCCAATGTCGTCTTTTTGATTCGTCTCAGGAGCTTTGCCTCACGCAACGGATTTGCGTCCACACCTTTTGTCTCCGCTCCGTCTCTCTCTCATCTTTGCGGCAGCTCTCGCACTGCGTTTCCCGGACGTTTATCCCCTATACGTGAGCCAGGCGACACACGTGCGCACGCTGTCGCGTGGCAGGAGATCCTGCGGCACGTTTGCTGAGCCTAGTGTGTGTGTGTGTGTGTGTGGACATGGCTTTGTGTTGTATTGTGGGTGCTCTAATCCCCGTTAAGACATTCACACAGCAGCTAATCTGTTTAATTACACTACAAATTAGCAGTGTTTACTGTTGCAAGACATTGCCGGGATACGCCCGCCTCAATCAGTTCTTCAATCCATGCGTGTGTGTGCGGCATGCACGCGTTTGTATGTAATGTTTGCATACTAGCGGTATAAATCAAGCTATTCCTGCAAGAGTTATTGTCTCACTCTTGTAGTTCCCTTTTGTGTTGTAGTATTTTGGTAGGAACACTTAAACATCTTGAAGAAGTGTTTGTAAGCATGCGTACAGTTTATGTAACGTATAACTATGCTATACAGCATTTTAACAGTATAGTAAGCAGGCAACAAACAATGATTGGGGGTAGAATATCTCTCTCTTTCTCTCTCTCTCTCTCTCTCTCTCTCTCTGTCACTGTCCTTTACCCACTTTCCTTTTGTCTCTCTTTTTTCTCTCTCTCTCTTCCCCCTGTCTGCCCGGATGTTGCTCTTTTCTGTGTGTTGGCAGTCACCTTGCAGACCGGGAGAAATATGAGAGCACCTTTGGCTGCTTTAAAGGTACATAAAACTCACAGAGGAGAGAACCTTGTCCGGGATGCAGTCTCCTGTTTGTGTGTACGCATGCGTGCGTTAGTTTTCTACATACGCTCGTCTGCGTGTGTCTGCGTGTGTGTGTGTGTGTGTGTGTTGTTGTTGTTTGCTTGTTCACACACACTAAAATGAGTCACCTTGATCCCCGCCCCCCCCCCCTTTCTTCCCAACACTGGCAAATGAGAGAACTGAAGGAGAGCTGTACTTGTAAAAGGTGTTATAGTATGTGCGTGTTTTTATGTGTGTGTGTGTGCGTGTGCACGCACACCTTTCCGTGCATGTATGGGGGATGGGGGCTCATTTGTTGGTTCATTAATTTGCATGATGCTGAGAGGCAAAACATAAACACACACACACACACACACACACACACACACACACACAAGAGCACACTTTGTTTCATCCAATTGCAATGTGGCTAAACACCGTCGCTGTTGGCAAGGTGATCGTGCACTGATGGCGGGTCATTTGCAAGATGAGAGTCAGAGAGGAGGTCCGGTGTGTGTGTGTGTGCGTGTGTGTGTGTGTGTGTGCGTGTGTGTGTGTGTGTGTGCGCGTGTGCGTGTGCGCGTGTCAGATAGGTTAAGGTGCTGTAAGCAGGACAGTGAGTGTGTGTGTGTCTCAGAGGAACACAGCCATCACTGCTCCTGAACGCTCCAATTTATCACCCTGGGCCACAAAGGGATTCACCGTACACTTGTCTGCACTCGTGCGCGTGCGTGCGTGCGTGCGTGTGTACGTTTGTCAAGTGCACTGTGTAGTTCCTTTAAGCAGCTTTTCGATACCTCTATCTGTATGGGTCTGTGTGGGACCTTGCAAGCAACACACACACACTTTCTGACAGACTAATATCACCTTGCTTCTGACATGCGATTATGCGTGACTAATGTATTGTGCTTTAAGATATAGAGGTAAGGAACATGATGTTTCATGTCTGTAGGGCATGCCAACACTAGGAATGCACCGTACTGTATATATTGACAGTTTCCCTCTCACCGAATGTATAATAATGTCCATGTATACTCACCGCCAGCTATTTCTTTACCAATTCATTAAACGCGAATAACTAGTCACGTGTAGCCTGTTGCTCATCGCTATACTTTGAGCCAAATATCATATTACCTATGTTTTTAATTTCTGTGTTTTCTTTTGGGAAGCGTGTGCATGTATTCCCTCCACTGTAAAGCAATTTGAGCATTAATTCTTGTATGAAAAGTGCTAAACAAAAAGTGTATTATTATAAATATTATTATAATAATACCTTTTATTAGTATTCTGACCTTATTGCTATATGTGCTCAACTCTGCCTGAGTGTTTTCACCCTTGCTTTGCACTGGTGTTTGTTTCCTTTTGCAAAAGCTTAGAGGATGTCATGTTTTAAACTACATATGATCTTGTTCTGATATTGGGCTCACACCTGTGAGATTGTGGTGCTACTTGGGTTAGCCACCTTGTGTTTGTCCTCTTCATGCTTGATATGCAAATGATTCATCTCTAAACGTCCATGCATGATGGTTAGGTTTGTGGTTGCATATTTAACTGCATGTTTATGTAGATGGTTAGTATTTCATCACATATCCATTCTCTCCAGTACTAATTTTGTATGATGTACTACACATACAATAATAATGAACACACTACACTGCTTTCCCCCCCAGATCCCAGATACAGATTACAGTTGTGTAACCCCATTAAATCAACTGAAGAGGCCATTTTGGTGATAACATATGTCATGTGCAGCCTGTAAAGGTTTTATTTGGAATGTGTTTCATTTATATTTCATCCATAGTAATAATAATAACCTTTTTGAATCTGCGCATTAAGATATTTAAATTGTGATAAAAATAGCAGAAAAATAGAAATTAAACTGTTGGACTTGAAAACTAGAGACTTGCTATTTCTCCTATATAATACATATACTATGTTATTGTTGGGGGGGTGTGGTAAGCTAAAACACTGTACCGTAGTAATTGCTCCTTAACCAACACTGTACTGTACACTGTAAATTGCTTTGGATGAACATGTTAAATTACCTCATTGTAATCTACCATGTGTTGCACCTGTTGGGGGCAATTGACCCCTCTTTCCTCATTAGCTACGCAGTCTACAGCGTGAGAAGACAGTCAACTCAAATCAGAAACCCCTGTGTGGGTGCATTGGTTATGTTTTCCCAACTATACAGACACCCAGCAGATACTACCACGGTTACACGTCAGCTCCAGCTATTGCTCCTTGCCGACGCTACGAGCCGACAGAGACGCGCAGCGCACACACACACACACTCCACACTGACAGGAAATGTGGATCGGTTGAAGATAGGTTTTCACCCCGCCATGCAGAACACCAAGGCATATTACACTTTTCATTTCCTTTTGGAGGCATTATAATCCACGGTGTGCACATTATCACACACACACGCGCGTGCACGCGCACATGCACACGCAGAGAGAGAGTCCAAGGTGCCACAAATAAGATAGCTTAAAGCTCGCGTTTCCACGGTGACCAGAAACGGCAGACAAAATTGAATGAAAGACGAGAGAGAGAGAGAGAGAGAGAGAGAGAGAGAGAGAGAGAGAGAGAGAGAGAGACTGGACCCTGGACGTGGAAGTGCCTTGTTTGTCTTTTATTCTGGCCATGCCATCTGCACACAGTCTGTGTGTGTGTGTGTACACTGCTTACAGTATGCGGGAGTGCCTGAATGTGTCTGTGCCCCAGGTATATTTGTGTGTGTGTGTGTAGTCTTGTTTACAAAGCTACCCTGAGGCATCTCTTGTTCCAGTCGGGAAGGGCTGGTGATTGTAGCACCCCTGCTTCCACAAATTAAATACAGAGTGGTTACCTGAGATTCTTTCCCCCCCCCCAACACGCATAGGCACACACACATGCGCACACTCACACACTCACGCATTACATTCCAGCTTTGAGTGTCCTGCCATTAAGACAACAGCGTTGTGATGTCGGTTAGTCGGTTAATGTTTCTACACTCGACAGTTGAAATAACTTCCGCTTCTGAGAATACAAAGACGCATGTCGCTCGGAAGTGCCAAAGTGCCAAAACATTTTATTTGAACTCTGACATTTCAGTCGGCGACATGAAACATTAGAGGAGAGCGTCATGATTGTGAAGCCCCTGACACACTGCAAGCGGTCCGCTCATCGCCCATCACTTTTTGGCTGGAAACTGGTCGCTTGTTTGCATTCCAGGCATTGGTGGCCTTAGCTCCCACTGGCATTTGCCTCAATCGCGTCGCCTGAAGTTGAGATTAGTTTAACCCGGTACCCGGTTAACTCACGTTGACTTTCAAATGTCTCTTGTTGCTTCACTGCTAGTCGCTTGCAGTGTGTCCGGGGCTTGAGGTACGCTATTTTCTTTCTGTGACATTCTGCACCTCGGTGGATTTGTCACAAAACGTGTCGAAATGTGAACATGTGACCCTGACTGTCTTCAGTGTGTTTGCACTACCTTTTCCAGGTATATGTTCACCCGACGCAAGCGGTGTTAAGGGCCACCGTAGATGTGGGACCATTTATTTTGCCTCAGTGACACATTTAGGCTTTCACATTCCAGAGGCAAGAATTAATGTCGACCGCAGCGCTTTTCAAGTGAGATCGGAACTGTGCAGGAGTGCGATGTCAAACCAGGTATAGCTCCCGTGGTGTTCCTGTCATGTCGAAGACTCCGAGTTACACACAGACATAATCAGTTGCTGTCTCAAGAGTTCCACACCTGTTTTGCAATTGTAATGAAGCACGTGAGCGCACGCACGCACGCAAAGCATTCGGTTCTTGCAAGCCCAGCAGGAGTGACAGCCGATCAGGCTACAAAATCTTGGTCATGCTCGAGTTGGCGTAGGATGGACGGACTGTAAGCTGTCATTCCCTCTCTCTCTCTCTCTCTCTCTATCTCTCTCTCTCTCACTCTCTCTCTATCTCTCTCTCTCTCTCTCTCTCTCACTCTCCCTCTCCCTCTGCTTTTTATTTGGGATGGTAATGCTGTTTTGTGATGGACATCAACCTCTGCTTGTCTCCATCCCATCTTCTTCTGCCTGCGCGTATTGACAGAGAGATGGATGGGCTAACGCAGGCACGTCAATCTCCGGGGCCCTGGGGTGGGATGTGGCCGTGAGTGGGCTGAGTGGCTCGCATGTTTCTCGGCCTGGCCTCCACAGGAGTACACTGTTCTCTACCCCTCCCCCTACGCACATGCACGCATGCATTTTTTTGTTATGTTGATATATTTCAAATATAATCAGTGGGGATGGAAGTTGGGGGGGGGGGTCTGATTCTGTTCATTTTAATAGCAAAGATGAGAGATGATTATAATAATAATAGAGACAGAAATGAAATGAAAATGTGACTTCTGACAGTTTGGAAAGGTGACACGTCATTCAAGGTTCCCCGTTCCCGTGGCTTTGCCGATGCTCTCGGGCTGAACTCTCTCTCTCTCTTTGTTCCGACGCATCAAAAAAATGTAAGAGAACCACGTCCATTCTCCTTTCACCTCCCGACCCACAAACCACTTCATCCGAAAAACTACTTCAACCCCAAACCCCCCCCCCACCTTCTTCAGGGACCGCTCCAGGAAAACCGCGCAGCCTTTGAGCTTCACACGTTTATCAAGCAAAGCTTTTATAAAAAAAACTAAAGCAAAAATACAATATCATAAGTTTATAGTGGAACATTTTCAAGCAGTGTGGTGCCGAAAGGACATTTCTCATTCATTTTCTTCATTGAATTTTCAGAAAACCCTTATATAAAGAGTTTTTAACTGCTGCGAGATTGTGAAGCGATGGTATATGCTCCTGTATAAAGCCACAAGTCTGTATGATATCAACCTTGTTTAAAGATATACATGATTTATTTACGTTGTCACAGAGAACTACTACAGTACCCTCAACCCTAAAATGTAACAGCGACGTCTCTGATTGGTGGAGCTGGCTGTCCGTTTGATACCATCCTGATCTCGCAAGCTATTTTTGCTGCTTCAAGCTCTGGGCTCGCTGTTACCATGGAGATGTTTTAGAGCCCGCGAAAGTCATGCCGGCTAGTGAGTACTGCTAGCACTGAAAAGTGTCATCGGTTATGTACAAATACTATGAAAACCTTTGTATTATACTATTAGAACTGTATAATATACACAATAAGATATCTAATTAGGTAGAACTGGTGAAGAATATTCTTGTTCAGGGATGTGTATTTCCTTCACTCTTAAATTAAGTTATGTACACAGTCTTGTACCTTTGCCATTTTCAACTTTTTATTAAAAAAATCTTGTTGGCTTGGTTCCAGTCTAGCAGTAGCTGGGTCTACATGCACACTTTTTTGTCTTTCCTAATGAAATCTTTTTGTTTGTCTCCTGTTTACATGGGATGTCAAATTATCAGGTCTGGTGTTTACATGCGCCGTCACAAGTTATCGGGTTGATGTTAAACATGCACACATTATCTAGCTCATAATGTAACGCGTCCCGCTAGCAAATGGCTAAAACCGGCTAGCTTCTAGTTGTAGGCGCGTCGAAGTGTGAGGCTATTTGAGTAACTGGTGGAGAAATATAGGCTCCAGATGACGTCACTGTACTAACTCCCATTCACATATTTACGCGCATCGCATTTGTTATGTCCAGACTTTGTACCATTCTTATAATAGGCTACATCCATGCTTTGTACAGTGGCTGTGCAGAATAGTTTACTGACATCACACAAAACGTAAGACCGGGCATGCAAATTAGAACCAGGAAGTAATCGTGTTTAACTGATTACATGGTAGAATTCTTCTTTTAATTGGGTCATGGAATGGGTTATACTACCTCTCTGCTTCGGAATGAAATTTTGATCGTGTTGGCTGATTCTCTTCCGATTCCAATCTGAATAATAGGGTCCATATAAACGCAGCTACTGTTGCGCTCTAATTTCTGCCAATTTCAATCCTTGTATTAGACTTTTCATACGAGTTATTGTTCTGCCAAAAAGACCATGACACGTAAGACTTTTACACAAACCGGCGTAGTAATAAAGGCCTTTTATCGCCTCGTGTCAGTTATTTTTGTCTTCGTCCCTCCCAGTGATTTACTTAGGTGCTGAAGGAGCACATCCTTTTGTGCGTGATTATCTCCCGTGCTCCACCGTAGAGGGCTATCTGTGAAGGTATGCTATCGCTTCTCTCGAGAGTGCAGCTCGTTAATAGGAGGTGCAGTGGGGCTAACATAGCATTTGCGAGGAGGTGCGTGGAAGCCCGGAGGCTGATTATCGGCAGGAGGGCCGCCATAATCAGCTATCTGGAGGGGAGTGCGCAGCAGGGATCTCCCTGGTTATAGCTGTGAGCAGGAGAAGTGTGTGTGTGTGAGAGAGAGAGTAGATGTACAACAGTTTGTAGCTACACGGAATTAAAATAAAAGATTTGGTCATTTGGCGACCATTGGTGAAATACTCTGGTGGAAACAGTTAGAGGTGATTTATTATATATATAGTGTACGTTCTGAGGATTTAATATCAGATTTTATTTTCTAGGGTTAGTTTACACACTTTCTGGAAGTGATATTGACTTTATTTGGAGACATAGGCCATATACAAATCCACTATTAAAGTGTGTTTGGCTCTGTTTTCAACAACACTGACTCTAAATTGATTAATTGACTGACTCACTAACTAACAAACCCACCTCTATATCTTAACACAATCAATCACTGACTTACTAACTCATTCCTACTCCGACGCATCAGTGACTCAGAGACTTTCTAAAGACTAGAGTATTCATTTAGCAATAATTTTCCTGTCTCTGCTACGCCCAAAAGCGACACGTGAATTTTTGTTATTTTTCGTGGAGGTTTCCGGAACTCTTTACAAGAGCCAACCAGCATTTGACTCTGCGGGGACTGGAGTCAGTGCACGTACACACACACACACACACACACACAGGCACGCACGCACACACACACACACACACACACACACACACGCACGTACGTACGTACGCGAAACGTGTTCTGTTCTGCAGGGGGAAATTGCTACGCTAATTATCAAAATTAGCCACAGATCAGAAGGTTCAATTAAGGAGTTGTGTTGTACTGCAGAGCCAATGCAGACGCATCGCTCCTCATTTGCGTCTCCACACACCCGCAGACGGACAAACGTCCCCCCCCCCCGCGCACGATAGCCGTGCGGCACACCCCCGGCGGCAGTTGGGTTGGCACGAGCCGACCTTCAGGTGGAAATGGATGCATTTTACTTTGCTCCGACACTTCCCATCTGGACAAAATGACTCTGGAAGAAACATATGCAATGTGTCATACACACACACACACACACACGCACACGCACGCTAGTAGCGCACATGAAAAGGTGAATTACCACATGCCTAGCTGTACAATTCATAACAGAAAGCGAGGCTTAATTAAGAGCATAATTAAAACGGGCTGTTGAGTTTTTTTCCCCTCTGTGTGTGCGTGTGTGTGTGTGTGTGTGTGCGCGCGCGTGCGTGTGTATGGGAGGGGAATTACTCCCTAGGGGCATTAAAATGATTCCCACCACAGCTTGGGCCAATGTGGCCAACTCACAGTTTAGCTAATTTACCATTTAAATACCACATGTTTCTGACTCCTAATTAAATACCAGGCCTATGTCACCCCCCCGTTGTTGTTTCATTCTGCCCTGGTTCATTATACGAATTTCACAGTGTAAATGTCACGGCTTTTAAAATGTAATCTTCTTCTTGATACTTGATAGTTCTTAAAATGTGCTTGACAGTTGCTGCAGCTTTCTGCCGTTGAACTGGTGTCGTACACTGTATGTGGTGTATAAATGTAAATGTCCTTTTTCAGTATGGAATTAGTTTGACTGATTGTATTACTCCATTTTTTCTTTCTAGCTCTCTCTTTGCCTGCATACCTTCTGGTGTTTTCTGTCTTTGATAGTATGTGTGTGTGGGTGTGCGCATGCATGTGTACATTTGGATATCAATAATGACACAGTCACAAACATGATGCAATACACACATACACAGATTAATGCAGAGCCTACAGTTCTTAACAGACTTGACATGCATTTAACAAACAATATCCTAAAGTGTCCCTGATGCCAATAGAACACCTTCCACAAAAGATACAGTAAAGCTTCTGTCCCAGGTATCACTCTCATTTCTTTGTAAAAGTATGTTTAAGTTATTAAGTTAATTTAATGCACAGCAAAGTAATCGTGTGCCAAAAGCTGTGGAAATGGCATAAGCATTACAGCCTATGACCTCAAGTTAAATCTGATTATAATAATACAACCTATGCCTTCTGTATATTGCATGTTTACTTCCTGCATCTGAGCTGTTTCTCTGAAGGGTAACGTTACACGTTTGTTCTGTAGACTTCCACAACAAAGAGCCGTTTATTAAGAGGTACAGTAGACAAAAAGACAATAAAAAGCAATGCATAAGTGAGAAGGCATAAAGTCAACCAGATTAAATTCAGTGGCTCTGCTTTTCCCTTGTTTGAACGTCTCAGACAACCAGCGGAGCGAGAAACTCAGAGTCAAGTCGAGCTAAAGATGCGCAGCGATAAACTAGCGTTAAAAGTCTAGCCTGGAGTCTTCTTCCTATAAAGGGGAACCGATCACATCAGTTGAGGACAAAACGGCGCAGACGCGATCGTGATCTATGTATTAACCCCAGACGACACTGGCGTCGCTCACTTGCTGAACCGAGGAGGGCCTTGCTTTGTAGCGCGGTTAACCCCAATCTCGCTTCCATTTTCTAGACACGATCAAAGGAAGTTCTGACCGCGCAAATCGTCTACTGTTAGCGCGCCACCTCCTGACTCTCGCTAAGTACTATGGGCTGCCTGAATCCCCTTTCTTCATTTACAATCCGCCGTTTGTTTTTAATCCCTTGGTGAAGGTAAAATATTTGGCATGAGATAAAAGATACAGATAAGTCTCCTGAGCATTCCACGCTGACGCACATATTACTGTACAGCCGGCAAACAACCGCGAGCCAAGGGCCGTCACTATTAGATGGGACCAAATGTAATTTAACAGCATTTATGGATGCTTGGTGTAAAATCTAAATCATGATAATGCCCCCCGCTCTTCCCGCAAAAGTGCAAAAACTGCATCACGTACTTTTACTTCATACCCTCTGTGAGACCTGCAGTAGTTGGCTGGCCGCACATATCCTCATACTCCCCGCCCCCCTTCTCCCCCTATCCACCTGGGCGGAATGGGCGGAGAGCAAGTGATTGACAGGGCTGATAATCAGTGTAATGGGAGCCAGTGGTGGTGATTGGACCAGCTGTTTGTCAAGGTGCTGAGGTTGAAAAAGCCTGCTGGGCTATGGCGTGAAATCAGTGCCACGAGACGAAGCTCTGTAATAAAGATTTGTGTGCTTGCAAACAATGTTTGTG
>JAODUE010063008.1:0-10024 GCA_027564755.1 Amblyopsis hoosieri | reverse complement strand
CGGCGCGCGGGGTTCCGCGCCCACGTGCGCCCTGTGTGTGGGGGGGTGTGGGGGGGGGTGGGGGTGGGGGGGGGGGGGCGCGGGGGGGTGGTCCATACTCTAATATGCCATTTGTCCTTGTCTTCATGCGTTTGACTGTGTGTGCACTATGCACATCTGCTGGTGCGGGACTGAGCATTGCTAATGTACTGTAAACTATACTGACTATATTTTCTTATATTATATTATTATTATTATATTTATATGTTTGTGTGTGCGTGTATCTGCGTCTGGGTGTGCATGCGCATATATGTGTGTGTGTGTGTGTGTCAGCATATGTGTGTGTGCACGTGTGTGCATGTGCGTTCATCTGTGTGTGCGTGTGTGTGTGTCAGCATATATGTATGTGCACGTGTGTGTGTATGTGTGCGTACATGTGTGTGTGTGTGTGTGTGTGTGTGTGTGTGTGTGTGTGTGTGTGTCAGCATATATATGTGTGTGTGTGTGCGTGCATGCTCCACAGTGCAGCCCATGTTGATTCTGCTTGTGTGGAAAGCCGCCATCAGGTAGAGTGGGCAGGCACAGCGTCATGCCAAACAGCCCTATTTATGTCCTCATAGACCCCTGGGAGCTCTCTGAACCCTGTGTGCATGAGCGTGGACGTGTGTGTGTGTGTGTACGTCACTGTTGTGCTCATCAGTTAACCAAAGCACAGCCATGCTATCTATAGCTGCAGTAGCAATACTCTCTCCCTTACCGTAACCTAGAAACAATGACGTGTGTTAATCACTTCACAAAAGATTTTAATCAAATTTAAATGATTATTCCGTTTTAATTTTTTTTTTTTTTCTTCTCGTCACTCTGTTCTATTTTTATAAACCTCAACTGACAGTTACTGACAGATTAGATTTTCCTTGTTGGCCTATACACAGTATATTAAGATGGTAGCTAACACGAAAGTAAAGTCTTGATTGAATAATAAAAAAATAAAAAAATAAATAAAATAATATAAAACACAAAAGCCTTGGCTGTCGTTGTGGTCCCTAGGTGAGAGCGTGCACTTCACGGGTTCTCTTTCAGCGTGAAGGAGATTATGTGGAAAATTACTTAATTGTTTTGAGTCCGGACATCAAGACTTCGGCCACGGAACAAATGATGCTTCATAAAACATTAGACTCCATTATGTGTGTAAATGCTCCACCACTAAATTAAACGCTGCAATGCTTTCTCTGAAATGTGCACACACGTTAATAATGCACGATACAAACTGAGGGTTGAAGGTAAATTCAGGGCAGATGTATTCTTCCACTGGAGATGAAGCAGTTCAAACAAGAAATTGCATATTAACAAATATGAGGTTCATTACAATGAACATGATATTAAAAACATTAACATCTAACATTCAGTTGTTTGCTGATTTATAGATTAGTCATTCAGAATCATGGGTTTATTTACATGATGAATGCTATTTCATCCATCTGTGTGGTCTACAGACACTAAGAAAAGAAGAAAGAAAGTGAAGTTAAAGAGACACTTGGGGCTTTCTGGCAGCAATTGAAACACACTGAGTGAAGCATCACACACATACAAGTTTTAGACCGAGAGTTTGTGTTCCACCCAGTTTACTGTTCTTTCTTCCCTGAATGCTATGGTGGCCATTGCAGCAAGTAACATACCCCTCACTCTCCGACACCTCAAGGACGGTCTCGCGGCAGGGCCCTTGGGTTCATTGTACCTTGCTAAGGCGTCTGCCTCTTAATCCGTGATGGGCCGGTTACATATAAAGTCACATGGACAGTTAGCAAAGAGTGCAAAAACACAGCCACATATTTGTGGAAACTATGGAGAAAAGCTTTCAATTGTCTTGGATGTTTCTACGATGAACAGAGTAATTCCTGTCAACGTCACCCACCACCCTGTAGGACCCACTCAAGACACTTAGCTTGGCTGACTTTTAAGGCTGGTTTGTCTCCAACTGCCTTAGGGAAAGTCCAGAGACGAGAGGCTGTGACCCATGACTCACACTGCATTCATACCATCAGCAAGATGTGCTGCTCTATGCCTGGGTCATATCAGACCAAAATCACACCAAACTGTTTGTCGTGTTGACAACGACATGCTGAAGACAGAGGCTTATTTGACGTTTGCCATTACACGATAATAAAATATGTAATTGGCTTTCAATATTTCACTTTGCAGGGTGGTTTCCTGTTGACACCTCAGAGTGCGTGATAGTAATTTACATTCTGATAGAAGATATATGATCTCCATCTTTTTCATTCCATTTGTTTCAGTTCAGTTCAGTTTTATTTTTTGTTATTTAGTCATTCGTTGATTTTTACTTGTTTTAATTCTTGCTCCTGCTACGGTATACCTCCTTGACAAAACGCAGCGTTTCTCATTACATTACTTATATGACAGGGACATATTCATTATTATTGAGTGCGTGAGCACCACAAGGAGAAAGCCATTTCCAATCTCATGCTAATTTACAAACGGCAGTTACAATTCGGAGGGACATTTGGACAGCGCGGTACGGGAGCACGGCCCTGCGCTCCATTTTACATCGTCCAGCTTATCTCAGCGCGGTAGTTTGTCCACCTGCCTGGTCCGCATAATAATATCCTGCTGGCACTGGCAAATATCAGGCCCGCTTGTACAAATACATTTCCGCCCATATCTGATACCGTGGTAGCTCGGGGGAAATGTATGTGCCGGGTTCTCAAAAAAACCTTGAATCAATATGAATTCTGCCTTTTACTTGAAATGAGTTGAAATGAGGATGTGTTCCTCCCTTCACCGTGTGTGTGACCATATACCTCAAGCATCTTCATTATGAAGTAATAGACAGACAGGAGGGTTGCTATGACCACAATAACCCCCTCGCCCCCAGGGAGAATGCCAGGGTCAAGGGAGATACCTTGTGCACCAAGAGGCTTCACGTCATCTGCAATATATAGAATATATATATCACATCATTAATATCAATTTTTTACACAAAACCTGGGCTTGGGGTCGGCACTATGGTGTGTGTGTCGGGGGGGCTGCGTCTGTTGACTGTAAGAGGGCTTCGACCGTGTTTACAGATCCCTGTCGTCCAGTATGGATGTGTATCCATAATGACGCTCGGGCTGCCGGCTGCAGGCACAGCCCCATGGCCAATGCATTTCACACACAATGAGGCAGGGTTGTGTTTTTTCATATAGAGAAACACAGTGAGTGGGGAAAATAGACACTTAGCAGCATAGGCCTCTATACTGTACAAATACAACCAAACCCTGAATATAAACGCGTGAAAGAATGCAACCTGGTCACCAAGACAACCATTCAGCACAAATGTGTTTTTCTTCCAATGCAGTACTGCTTCAATTCCATGTACCAACCTGACCTGTTCAGGTCTTGCAGTATACTGTAGGCTACAGTGTATAAAACTTTTCAAACCAATATCAGCGTATCAGCCTTTTCACTACACACTGTCTGTCCAAAACATTACTTATTCCGTTGTGGTGAATGTGTTTCATTCGCCAAGTAGACTGCACTTGAACAAAAACTAGTATAGATAAGAATAAAATAAATACATGTCTTTGAAAGGACATTTTTCAAAATCGCAGAAGTAAATAACAGTAATCTGATCTAAAATACTGTGTTTGATTCTTCATTTCTGTACAAGATACAAATCCTATTTATACAAATAAACATATAAATTATAGATCATAGACCGATACAGATGATGGATTGGACAAAAGCATGGATTTTAAATTGTTTGGCCTCCAGTGAGACGGTTTCTGCAAGAAACGAAGACTTTACCAGCACATAAAAGGCTTATTTTAGTTTTCTTCTAAAAGGTTAACTTATCTTACGGAGTATTTACCAAATGCACATACACCAGCAGTGGCACATTGAACTCAGACACATATGTTCCGCAACAGACCAAGCTGGGCAGAAGAAAGTCTGAATTCGTCACAGAGATCAATACCCGAGTACAAGTTCAGCATTTACAACTAATTGATAGAGAAGAACAGAAGAGAGAGAGAGAGAGAGAGAGAGAGAGAGAGAGAGAGAGAGAGAGAGAGAGAGAGAAGGTGCGGGGGAAGGGGGTGGACAATGCAGAGATTGATCAAAAGTGAACAAAGTGGAAAATGGAGAGAGAGAAAGAAAGAGAGATTTAATTGCATCATCGCTTAGCACTGGGGCTGGGTGGATCGTAATGGACTGTCCACGTATCTTCTGCCATCGCGGGCTGGTGGGGGGGGGGGGGTTACTTTGTAAGTGGGTCATTAGCCTTATACTGTAATATTATTAGGAACACATTGGGGCGAACATCTCATATTTCTTCTTCAATGCGAGGGCATTTGCTCTGATGTCGGGTGTGTGACATGTGACTCCATATCTCACAGCAGCCCCCCCCCCCACACACACACACACACACACACCATCTCCCTCCCTCTCTCAAAGACTGACTGCCTTGTCAGACAAGCACCAGTGCCATGTCTATTATACTGAACAACCCTCGTTAGCAGGCCTGGTTAATGGGCCTCGTTAGCGGGGCATGAGCGTAAACAAATGTCCACGCCATGCGAGTGTTGGAAGGGGACGTGTGTTGAGTGCACACAACCGAGGAGACGGCTTGTGTGTGGCGATGGCTGGGTCCGTCTCGAACATGTTGATGTCCCGCTTGGCTAGCTGTGAAGCACACACTTCCACGTCACAATGCAGCGGGTGCCAGGAAAGACTGTACTTCTGTAGGTTCGACTGAAAGTCGGACATTGTATTTACTATGGCCCAGTCTTGATAAGCTGACCCGCTTCATTGTTCTTTCGCAGAGCCAGGCTTTACTTGCGGAAAGGCTGGGAAAACAGTGCTGGCTTACTCCGTCAAGACCCGTCTAATTGACAGGAGCGGTATACTGCCTGACACGATGGCCTACTACTAGAACTCAATGACCAAATCGGACATGAAACTTGTGTTTTGATGGTCTTTAATATCTATTATAAGGATACAGTATATCTATGCCATTACAGTTGGTCACGGGCCAATAAGGTTCAAGAGCTACCGGACCACTTCACACAAAATAACCTGGAAGGAATCCAGTGTTGCTGCAACGACCCAGGAGCGGGGCGCAGTGACGCATCGCCCCGCATTAAATCCTCATCCGTTTCCTTGTGCGCACAAACACACACACACACACGCATGCATGCACGCACGCACACACACACACACAGTCAGTTGACATGCTCTCCCGGTGGTGGGTTTCCAGAACTGGGGAAATGTATAATAATATACCACAGGTGTGTGTGTGTGTGTGTGTGTGTGCGTGCGTGCGTGCGTGCGTGCGTGCGCGTGCGTGTCGAGAGCTTGCAGAGAACAGGCGTCCCATGAAGGCCACAGTAAACATGATTTGTATCTCAGCTGAACTTCACTCAGCTTGTTGCTTTAGCTGTGGTACATGCAGAGGTGACAACTGATTCTAGTTACAGTATTCTGTGTATGTGTGTCATAACTACATGATCCAACATGGGCCTACCTGTATAACACCACCTGATTCTAGAAACGTTTTCTTACTGTAACACTAAGCTGCTAAATAACTAGTTTCTTTAACCCTATGTCTCTAAATACAAGTAGTTACTGTAACACTAAGCTGCTAAATAACTAGTTACTTTAACCCTATGTCTCTAAATACAAGTAGTTACTGTAACACTAAGCTGCTAAAATACTAGTTATTATAACCCAATGCTGCTAAATACAAGTTATTTTAACCCAATGCTGCTAAATTATTAGTAACTGTAATCCTACCTGCTCTGAAGAAAAACAAATGCTACCTGTATAACTATGACGAAAACTTCACAGTAGCTTATTCATAGATACACAATACTAATACAGTTCTGAATTCTGAATTCCCTGGCCAGCGACTTAGTGGGTAAATTGTTTTATCCCAGAACAGCAGGCCTGGGATTTAATGCCCACTTGGCAGTAAACATCATGAGATTGCCCATAAGGCTGCGGGTTCGACTGGAGGGCTTAAATGGTCTACAGCACACAAATGAAGTCTTCACAATTGCACTTCAATTACATGTAGCTGCTGCAGCTCTAGAGTCACACGGCACGACAACATGCCATCCGCACCGCACACGTCTCAAATCACCGTTAATGGAAGTTAAACAGAGGCACGAGAGGTTGGCTGGTTGTGGCAAAAAGTGCGGCATTAAGCTGGCCCCACACTACGGGATATTTAGCCCGATTCTGGGACCAATTTGCCCCACTCCCGACAATCACGGAGGGGCGAGGCTGGTCGAAAACCGTTCAAGGTTGTGAGGTGTTTGCAGACCGAACGTTATCGTTGCCGACTGCTCAGAGGCTCCCAAAATTTTAATCGTAAATATCAAACAGGTTTGATATTAAATGAGTTGACTTCATCCAGAGTTTTTGTTTCTCTGTGCAAGATATAAGTAACGCACAAAAGTGCTACTACGGCAATGGCGATCTGTGTATTGACGGCTTTGACTGACAGTCCACCTCCCTGTTTTGTTTTGCTCACGTTTGACACGCGAGATTCTGTGAGATCCCATATGTCCCCCCACCTATAAAAAATATTTTGTAAAATATGTCATTATTTATGTGGTACATAACATTCAGAAAATCCTCTAGTGTGGGGCCAGCTTTTGCAAATAAATTACAAACGCCTCTTTGATATGTTTATCTTAACAAATGGTAATATTTCATGGTTTGTCAAATTGCCACAATTCTAAACCTCAGACAGCAATACATTTGCAGTGGTACACGGAAGAACCAGATGTTTCACAATTACCTCAGAACTGCAGGGTTTATGCCGTACAAGGAGTGCAAAGTATCTAGGGAAATGGAGTGTCTAAACAAACCAGCATCCTGTCCAGCACACACCGTTCTCAATGGATGTGAATGCACATCAGGTCTTTGGTGACCTACATTTCACGCTAAACCAAAGTCTCACCACTCTGCAACCATCTTTGAAATGCCCCGGGCAGTTATGTAGGAATATACTGTAGTATAGGCAGGTGGCTTACGTCAATGTAACCACACAATTGGTTAAATAGGTTAATGCTTGGCAGTTCTAAAGTAGACGATTGGCTCTTTTGGGTTACAGTATGTTATGTGTATTATTTGGATATTTCCTCTAAAGACCATATTTAAGAATTCACCAATAGAGCGCCAGAAAAAAATGTCTCAAAGTGGCATGTCTCCTCTATATCATGTCTTTCTGAACAAATATGGATTCCTGGTTTCCAAAAACAGCGTTATTGCACTCCCATTTGGTTGATGGCTGTCAAGAGGCCAACACTTACAGCATAATTGCATAAAGGGTGACACTTTGAAGTGTGGTAAAAAAGGTGAAATACTTTTACACTGTGCTAAATGCTTCCAATCGCCATATTGAGAACGTGATCAATTCAATTGCAAAATAAATTTGACAGGTCATTGTGCATTTAATTACAGGAAAATACAATAAAAGACAATATACTGTTCTGTATAACTTAACGATGAAGGCTTACTGTGCAAACCTTCAACTCTGGCTCTGAGAGACAGATCAATAATCTTAACCTGGAGAGGCACGCTTGTTTCGGTCTCGATAGGAATACTAATCGATGGCCCGACTTAGGCTCGGAACATGCAAAAAACATTTCCCACTTTATGAATCAATAAACTTATTTAAAATAAGCTTTGGAAAGCTTTCCACCCCAACACATAATGAGCTCAATATCACAAATTGGGCAAATTATGCTGCAAGTAGTCCAAAGTACTGCTTATATTGGCAGAGGAAAACACACCAATAATGTGACATACATACAATATTAATTGATAGCTTAGTCTTCACCCTGCAACCACTCCCGTGTAGAAAGCCGTTTATTGTTAGCAGTGGTGCACAAGGTTTGATTGTCTTCTGGCCACAATGCAAGGCAAACATGCTCAGCATTCAAAAGGAACTGCAAATAGTCCCGGTTGGTAATTACTGTAGGAGATGTCCGGTGTTTGCTCCGGTACATAAGATAAGAGCATGTGTTGACTGTGGGACAGCGGCTTCTGGGAACGCATTTTATTTGCATTGACGGAACTGAACTGTACATCCTAGTTTTTATTTTAAATTTGTTTTTTACTGACTAATTCCCAACGTCACGGCGTTCTAATCGCAGCAGTTAATCTGAAATATGTCATCTATCATCATCATCATCATCATCATACCAGGCTGTCGACATACTTATATTTAGCTTGCGGTCTGCACGACTCAGGAGTAAATCCAGCACCGCCATTTTGTTTGTTTTGTTGTCTGCTCGTTATGTGCTGTCATGACGACGAGTTAATTAAGCGTGTATATAAGCACGCAACATTTACACAGGTTTAAGCCCTTTAAACTCTCCATTTAACTGACTGAAGCAGGAAGGTGGGTGTGGCCGAAAACACCAGAGATGTAACGTTTCAAATATAGCAATTTTAGCAGTTTTTCTGCGTAGAAAGACTGTCAATGAATCTCTTATTAAAACCTTTGATAAACATCACACTAGCTGAATCACACTTACATTCGTAAATTCAAGCCACTGGCTTAATACTTAATAAAAATGTTATCTAAAGAGATATGTACAGTAATTTATGCATTTATGCAAATTGCAAAGGATTGTAAAGTGAGTATGAGTGACTATTATTAGACTGTATCTTGTGTAATTGTTTGTGAAGCTGTTACAGGTGCAAGCCACATTTCTTTTGAAGCATGGTTTATTCTCTCATTTATATAAGAATATCTGAGTTTAGGGAACACATCTTAGAGTGAGATGTGTGTTGTTTAGGGGCTTTAATAATTCACCATATAGTATATAACCGGTTTAAGTGACATACACCTGTTTGGCACGGGGCCACTGAAATTAAAGATGCACGTCTCAAGCACCGTTTTGCACTCTGCCTAATGCCACACACCTTGCCAGGAACAACCTATGTGCGTGAGAGCCTACAGTAATATGATCCAGCCTGAATGTGTTTGTGTGTTTGTGTCAATGCGTGGTCGCTGTGTCTTTGGTTACTGTAAATATCTGCTTGTGACTGTATGCAGATGTCAGCTCTCTTGGCTGAACGGCTTGTGCTTTTGACTGTGTGTGTGCGTGTGTGTCTGTGTGTGTGTGTGTGTGTGTGTGTGTGTGTGTGCGTGTGCGTGTGTGTTGTCATTCTTACAGCAACAGGAATACGTCAACAAATTAAAACCGTAATGGAACATGTGTAAGTCTGTTCCATTATCATTCCTAATTAAACTAGCATGCACACACACACACACACACACACACACACATGTATTCCATCAGCTGGGATTGAAGGACTGGAAGTAAGATAGGGTTCAGTGTTCTCTCCTCGCTGGACTTCCAGAAGAAAGACCTTGCTGGTAAAGGATTTCTGCAGCCATTGTTGTGTGATTAAGGGGTGGAGATGATCCGGCAAGAAGGAGATGAATAATTCAAGCACAATGAAAAACAGACAAATTGAAGCACTGGCACACACACACACACACACACACACACAGGGCTATTAATATCTAGTGATAAAATAGCTGCCGTTTCTTTTGCACTGCAGATAGAGCAAACAGGATGGTTTTTTACATGCCAATTATCTGACAAAGACCGTCCTGCTGTTGGCAGTGAGAGCTTCCTCCAACTGAAAATCTCCAAGTCCAGCCATGAACGTATTGTAAGGTCTGTTACTGTGGTTAAAGAATTATTGCCTCCGATAATTGCTTTCAACCATAGTCTGGAAAGGATTACAAACACAGCTTGTACTACTGCAGCAGAGGCAGTCAGTACACAGTAGTACTTCTACTACAGCATATATACATGTTAGTACCTCTACTGCAGCAGATACATGTTAGTACTTCTATACAGCAGATACATGTTAGTACTTCTATTGCAGCAGATACATGTTAGTACTTCTACTGCAGCAGATACATGTTAGTACTTCTATACAGCAGATACATGTTAGTACTTCTACTGCAGCAGATACATGTTAGTACTTCTACTGCAGCAGATACATGTTAGTA
>JAODUE010062987.1:0-16475 GCA_027564755.1 Amblyopsis hoosieri | reverse complement strand
ACACACACACACACACACACACACACACACACACACACACACACACACACACACACACACACACACACACACAAATTTACTGTAATCTAACCAATGTTCAAATCCTGTCTCTCGCTTTTGGTGGTAAATTGTTTTTCTCTCAAGTGGAGATCTCTCTCTCTCTCTCTCTCTCTCTCTCTCTCTCTCTCAGGCATTATTTTTTTGCTTGTCTTGGCAGTGAAGTATTTTTAATAAAACATATAAAGTTACTAATATGACTATCATTATACCCTGCAATGAGTGACAGTGTCATGTTTGATATGTAACAACCAATCATGTCCGATGTGTAACAACCAATCATGTCCGATGTGTAACAACCTGGTGCTTTGTTGTGTTTCCTATTGGCATTCAGGTCGCCCAGAGGTTCTGAGGCATTGCCATGTCATATCCACCTGGGCTGGTTGTAAATCTGAGGTTCTGTTTCATTTCTACTGAGCACCAGTGGCGTAGTGCTTGTATCAACGAGATCACCTGTGACCTGCGTGACCTGTGACCTCTGCCCCGGTACAAACGTCACGCCACACCCAGGAAGTGACCTCTAGCAATATTCTTGCGAGAAGTCCTGCTGGTGACTGTCAAGCTCTGGCGATCATCTGAAATTCATAGAACTGCAGTTAACCATAGTTTTCCTCTCAAACTACAGTACTATAGCTTGGGATGGCTTCACCTCTATGGACTTGTTGTGTTGTGTTTATCAGTATACACAATATACTCATTCCAGGAATACATTCAAATTAACTTAGATTCCATCACTTACTACACACTTACTACAAATTACAATCAATCCTTACAGGATTGATTGTAATTTTACGCTTTCAATCACAGAAAAAAATTGTATTGTCATGATGTTCAATACATAATATCAACAGATAAAACAGAACCAGATAATGCAGAACCTGATTTGATTGACTGAAGTTGATTTCAGTGTATGGTTGATTCTTATTAACCACTGATAGAGAATAAATGACATAAACTAAACCTACAATATACTGTGTATGTAAAACAAATTTTATTGGTACATGCTTCAATACTAATCTAAATGTATATGTACTTGTTTTTGTGTTGTATTACATCATACCGGAGATTACTTACAGTAATGTGTTTCAACTATTCTGGATATTAAAAAGCCAACAGTTTAAATAAGACTCAAATGCCTACTGCTTTACAGTAGGCATTTGAGTCTTATTTAAACTGTAGAACATCCACTTCTTTCCTCAGACAGAATGTATCTCCAGGGAATGCATACCTCCAGGGTTTGACATAAAAACATTACAACAACACTACATCTAATATGGAAATGTGTTGAAAAAAGGTTTTTCTGCTCTGTAGAAAGAACTTGTTTCATGTTATGATGTTCATCATTTTCATTGCCTCAAACCATATCTGATCATATCTGAACATGTCTGAACAAATCTGGGTCCCATGTGTCTGACAATATTAATGCAACAATATGTAAAATGAAGGAATAATATGGGGCTGACTGCATTGCAGGTAATCCAAAATTCTGTCTCCAATGTATATTATGTCTCTTCTTAATGAAACAAAAAATGATGGTCCAGACACCTTTATTATTTAAGATCAGCATCTTAACACCTGTTCAGATATGAATGTTGGATTTGAACCCTATAACAGTCACTATAATAGTCACATGCACTCACAATGCTTTGATGCATTGTATTTTAAGCATGTAAAATGAGCTGAGGCTCTGGAGATCTGTGGGCATTATCTATACTAGGTTTATACTACCTCTGTGAGGTAGTATAAACACATGGATTTCTCCCAGCCATTCACAGAAAACCAGGCTACGTCACAGTTAGTTACACCAGGGCATCTGACCAATCAGGAGCATTTCCACTTCAGGGCACTTTCAGTAAACCGAAAATACGCTTGCCGCGCTCCTACCTACTCCGACGTCTACTGTTATAACATCGAAACTAATAATGGAAAGTCGATGAAACTCACACATTATACAGTTGAATAGTTATGCAGCATGATGAGATAGCCGTTGTTTGAATAGGTTTTCATTAAGTTAATTAAATCTGTTCATGAAAAATTAATGAAACATTGTTGATCATACCATAAGGGGAGTATTTTTTTTAGAAAAGGCTCATTGTGTTTAGCAGCATAAATAGTATATCTTTTTTTTAAATGTATTTATTTATGCATTATAACTTAGGACAATTATTTAGTAGTGCAGCTGCTTCATAAAGCACAATGAAGCAGTTACCTAAGGGACTGGACTGGACTTAGACACGTGAAATAAAGAAAATATTAAATAAATAAAATTAAAAAACTAGTTTAGGTGGACAAAAATGTAAAATGTTCTTAAATAATAAGTACAAATACATAATTAATAAATATTCTTGAATAAATATTTTACTGTTTTTAATTTTATGTTTGTGTGTTTCTCTAATATTATATTTGGGAAAAAAACGTACCACAGGAGGGCAAGGAACCATATATGGTCACTTCATTGACCTTGATTTGCAGCATAACAATAACAGTAATCATGTATTGTAATATCCTCCAATACCACTAGGGTTGTATTTCAACGAGTGCCCCATAAAGGGTTAATATTGACAGAATCAGATAATGTCTCTTGACAGATGTGTGCAGCAGGTCTTTGTGATGTACATGATCATCATGATGTCTGTTTCAGGATGGATGTCTGGAAGGTAAACCAACAATATTTCACTTTCCACCCCAATCTCCCACCTATCTAAATGACCCCCCAACGTCCAATAATCCAATCGCTGGTCAGCCAAGCAGCTGTGGAGAGGCATATTGCTGCTATTCATATTTCACATTTTCACTAGCATCTTCCAGAAATTGTCTCCAGATGTTGTCGTGTCTTTTCCTTCTTCCAGTGTTCCCACTGGGCCAGCTAACGTGACACTGGAAAATCACATAAACAAAATAAAAGACGTCAAAAGTACTATACTAGTAAAAGTACTTTTAGCCCTTTGTCTCTTTCTCTAGCTGCTGTCTTGTTTAGATATATACTTTAATGGAAAGCAAACTGCTGCAGCAGTAAATTGGGGACAGACAGCTACCAGAGAGTTTCATCACGGAGCTGGAAGCACCCGTAGATTTACGTTCAAACGGGCTCTCCCGGATGTCATAACTCCTCCCAGCCTCTCGGTGGAGCGTATCTCCCTGCTCCAAGACGGATGTCGCGTGTGTGTGAGAGCCTGACCTTTGACAGGGCAAACATAATTTTGTGCTCAGCCCAGAAGACTTAGCGATTTCTCTGTTGTCTTAAAGCATTGTTTGGTATTGTGAGATCAAGTGTCCATACTGTATGATAAATAATAACTAGTTATTTTAACTCACAGTAAAAATGTTAAGTAGGTGACAGATGTACCTTGTTCCCAAACAATCACTTGATAGAGTTAATTTGTGATTAATCAAAAATTGTGAAGAATATTGCATCAATAAACAGATGGGATACCTCAGGACCACACCACAAGATCAATTGCTTGGACCACATGTACATGTGTGCGCACACACGCACACACACACACACACACACAGACGTAGCTAGCCATGTGTTTGCTATTAGAGGCGCGACGAGGAAGAGGAGGGTTATGAAGGTGTTAGCTAACACAGCGACCACCTGCAGGTTTAAATTGACCAATTAGGTGGCCAAGTGTTTTCTTACTGGCTAATGCTCTGTAATGAGTTCAACAGTGCAAATCTACCTAGGACCAAATAAAATGCACCACACAAGCACATATGCACACACATTTACACACAAGCACGCACACGCGGCACACGCATGCACGCACACACACACACACACACACACACACACACGCACACACACACACACACACACACACACACGCGCGCCTCCTGAACGAGCAGAGAGGGAATACCGACGAGAGAAAAACATTCTTCTGAAAGGTGGACATCACAGGCTGTCACTCATTTTAACCTCTCTCTCTCTCTCTCTCTCTCTCTCTCTCTCTCTCTCTCTCTCTCTCTCTCTGTGTGTGTGTGTGTAAGATGCTCCCCAGCTCTGCATCAGGTGGAGCAAATCCCCCCACCTCTAATTAAGATTTCTCTCAACCCACCTCCCCCTGCTCGAATCCCCTCAGCCCAGCCCACAACACGGCCTGAAAACTTCTGCGGTCTGACAAGAAATCAATGTTCGGAGGGGGTTGCGGGTGGTGCGGAGGGGCTCAGGTATTGGATTCCAGGTAGACCCAGAGGTGCTCTGTACGCTGTCCGGTCCGCCGAGCCGCGCTGTCGACCGTCAGCCCTCCGTATCCGAAGATGTGAAGCCTTCGGCTTGCCGGATAAAAATGTCAGCTTCTAATAGGCTCCGTTGTGATTAGCCGAGCTGCAGAGCAACAAATCCTGCTAGAGAATCTGTTAGGAGCGATCTTTACAAGGTCTCAGGGTTTGTCCACAGCCCCCCCCCTCTCACTCCACACCCCCAAAACCTCCTGCCGGAGTTTTTTACCAGCCTGGGAGGACCGAAGAGGGAAGCCAGGTGATAAATAAATAATTGCCTGAACTTTCCGTCAATTAAAAAAAATGTGAACAGTGGACTTGGGCACTATAGAGGCTGAATATTCATGAGGCGTTGCTTGGTTTGTTACCTCAGGATGGCTTTGTTTTGAGGGAGTTAATCTCCTGCTGAAAGATAGAATCAAAAATATTTAGGCTTTGTGCAGGACTTCTATTTGCCTCAAAGTTGAATGTTAGGATCTGAACTGGGAGAGAAACCATCATTTATTCAGAAATAAGTATATTTACAATATAATCTCCTGGTGATTTAAAACTCTGAGTTTACAAATTCAACAATTGGCTGATAAATTCCAGGCTAGAAGCTAGGCATGGATATTTGACTGTTGAGTCTTTCATTCTAGTACAAGAAGTTTGACATCTTATTTTAGATACTTAAGGTGTTTATTTAAATGAAATAGATTTATTTAAAAGTTTAATTTAACAATTCTTCAATTCTCCATAGATCATTATTATTTAGAAAAAAAAAACAATTCTGCATTTATGTATTTATGTATTTATCACTTTAGTATTCAGGCCATTAGGCAACTTGTTTGATTGGATTATATATTGACATGGTAGTAGACATAATAGGACAAGATGCTGTATCTATTTTGATATATTATTGGTTGCTTACAATTGCTGGTGTATGACCTGTCCATCTATTGACAAATGTAAATGTAAATATTTGGTGAATTGAAGCATATTATCTTACAATTAGCTTCTTCTGATTAAATAACGTTCAGCTGTGTGTACACTATAGCTGAATAGATGTCGGTGTCAACACGAACACTGCATCTAAATTATGACATATTAGCTTGAGATGGACTTTTCGAGAAACATTCTGCTTTTTACTTTTTTAGGGTTTACGATTCTACTCTTTAAGATTGTTGATCTGGTTAACTTGCACAAACTTGCACACCAAAAGGAGATGCTTAAAGGTATATAATAGTTGTAGCGTTTGTACGATACAATGGAGTTGATAGAGGGTCTGTCTGTCCCAGGCAAGGAAAAAAATGGTGTTGTTATTTATTGCCTTATAACTCAGAAATCTAATTAGTTCAATGCTTTATTCAATGCTTCAATTCATTCTCTGTGAGGTGATTGGAAGGGGTGACCATGCTTTTATTACCTCCAGGATAGAATACTGTAATGCTCTGCTTTCTGGTCTTACAAAAAAGAAACCATCTAAATGTGTTTTGACTAAGACCAGACAGAGAGCACACATTACACCTGTACCAAGGGTCTTTAACTGGCTGCACAGACACCAAAGGAGAGTCAGAAGCAGATTAAGAATTCATATACACCGTATTTATTTATTAATACAACCCCAATGGAGCAGATTAAGGTTGGGGTCAGCAGCTCACCACCAAAAGGCAGCTCTTCTTCACCTGTGAGCCACTGAAGCACTCTAGCTCCCCCCAATGGACTGGAGCTGCAGGGTGCTCCAGTCCATATGTTACACACCTATCCTAAAGTCTCTGCATTAGCTTCCTGTTCATTTCAGAATTGATTTTAAGATCCTTTAACTAGTTTATAAGTCACTTAATGGTATTGGTCCAGAATATTTATCAGATTTGCTGTTATTTTATGAACCTACTAGAACCATCAGGTCCTCTGGTACAGGATATTTAATTATCCCTAAAGCCTCAACTAAAACTCATGGTGAAGTGTCCTTTCAATATTATGGCCCGCATCTGTGGCACACCCTTCCTGAGGATCTGATGGCAGCAGGAAATGTAAACATGTTTAAAAGGAAACTAAAGACCTACCTATTTAACCAGGCTTTTAACTGAACTGTATTTATTAGATTTTATTTATTAGTTCATTTATTTTAAACTTTATGTATTTATTATATAGTTACTATTGACCTTTAATTTTACTATTCTTTTTAATACAATGCTACATTATTGTTGTTTTTAATGGTTTTGTTGTGTGAAGCACTTTGTGTTACATGTATTTGTATGAAAAGTGCTACATAAATAAAATTTGATTGATTGAAACATATCCCCAACAATTAGATTAAACTACGTAGACAGAGGCATTTCATACATGTATCATTACGCTTTACAGATGTTCTAATAGCCTAACCGTTAAGTACGTAATCAACCGTTATAGCAGGAAGTAATGGTGCAAGCAGTGTCTGATCAAGGTGTTAACATGGAATCACACATGTCCCCAAAAGTGACTTTATATTTAGATAGATTTATATTTCACTGGCGACAAAATAAATGGAAACATACAGATGGCTTGGGTTAAAGTGTGCAGACTGGCACAAAGCTAGTGTGCAGGCAAATGCTGAGCCAAATTAATAAATAAATTAACAATGAAATCCTAATTTGATGCCGCTTATTACTGCTAACTAATAAATGGTGCTTGTAGAACTGTTGTATGAAAACAATATCGCACTCAAGGGTGAAATCCCTCTCATGTGATATAGCTTTAAATAATCTGCACTAATACAATGCAACAGCAATGTACACCACTCCAGCCTTGGTAATTCAACACCTACACTGCTACTCACTGTGCAAGCATGGTGATGGTGGGCTGACTGAAACTAAACTTGGCAGTAACGCGACACCAGATTATGTGCGAACCAAAAACTTGTTTTCATTTTATTTCCATTGCCAGCATGACCTGTGTCACCCCTGCATGGCCTGGACCAGCCATATACGCTACCGCTAATGATTACAGTCCTGTCATAAATTGCTTACAAATGGTTCTGTCCTGGTGAGCTGAACTTCATGACTGCTTTCCCAGATTATCTTATTACAATACCATGCGTGTCAAAATCAATGCTTCACATAGGCCCGAGCTGCTGTACACTACAGCCTGAATACAGATGTGGACGCCTTGCCCTCCCTGGAGTATTAGCCAGTCGATATGGAGAGCTGGAGTTCTGCTGCCTTTAAATATCCACAATTGCCTTTAAGAAGCCAGTCCTGACCTGAGCAACCATCCATCCCATAATCACCTTGAACCGACGGGTTTCTTTACAGCTGCTTGCTGTGCTCCATCCCGGGCTGTTCTGCTTTTAATGAATTTCCTGTCTTACTGCCTCAGAAATGTCAACACTCAATCATACGGTAATTGAATTTCTAAACCGGTCCAACATTTTTTAAAGCAGCGCCATTAAAACATTCTTTTGTTTGCTCTGCCTGAAATGAGGCTGTTGGCTCTGCTGTAATGCTTCTAACATCTGTGCGACGCAGAGGTGAAAAATTACAGAAAAAACGTGAAAGGGCCGGGGGGTAGGCTGTATATTGGCCAGCGGAGGATGGGCAAGAGCATGTGATTAGGTTATGCTAGGATTAGAAACATGAGACGTGACAGGGAGGATCTGTGGAGGAATCTATCGCTGAGTATCTTAAACATACACAGATAATCACAACCTAATTGTAATGATTGTTATTTTATGATCATCTTATAATTTCATTCCTGAGATATCTGTTGTTTAACTTTACAGAACCAGAGACCCCCCGACCACACGCACACGCACACGCACACGCACACACACACACACACACACACACACACACACACACACACCCCCCTCACACACATTCACAAATCCACTTGATTGCGTGTGTAGTGACTGGAGGAGTGTGTAATATTTAATATGCTTCAGTGTACGTACGGCCTGTAATTGCTCCAACAGGCTGATTTGTAGCGCGGAGATGCTATCGGGACCTGCTATCGTCAGAAACAAAGGCCTTGCGCACTCGGGCCAATTTAAACACATCGCCGTGTAGCAACTGGGATATAACATTTTCTGGGAGTAAAATGTGACACCTGACAGGAGTATTATTTATAGATTATATTTCTGTATATATCATTTTATTCTCTTTGTCTAATTGGCAGCGTCCTGGCCTGCTCTCGGGCTGTGGCAGGCTAACGGGCGACGGGGGAACTATTCCAGCGAACGACCCAGTTCCCAACTCTCTGGAGAGCTCTGAAGAATCGAGGTGTGTACGGACAGAGCCATAAAGGCCCCCAGCTCTCCGCCGGTTGCTCTTAGAGATTTCCAGGATCAGTGTTCTCTGTAAAAAAAAAAAACCTGCCCGTTCCTCTGTGGACACTTATCGCCTGTAATGAACTATGGAGAGCCTGACCCCGCCGACGCAGCGCTAACGCCCGGCTAGCTAGCGCCGACGCTAGCGTTAGCGAGCGGTAGCTCGCTAACACCGGCCGAACTCGGTTCTGTTTGCTTTGGCTCGACTCGGCCGTATCAACTCAACCTCGGAAGGGATATCAATCACACGAGGAGGCTGTGGCGCAACCTCCTCGATATGAACTAATTTGATTTCTGAGTTATAAGGCAATAAATAACTGCCATAAAAGAACAACACTATTTTTTTCCTTGCCTGGGACAAACCACGTATTGTGCCGGATTTAATTGACTGCAGGTTTTTAAGGAACAGCAGCCATCTGCACAGTCCAGTAACATTCCTCTGTGTTTTATTTCTTAATGAAAGCTTTGGACATCTGATTGAGACACATGCAGCCCAAGAAGACAAAACTGTTTACATTTGAGTTTTCTCCGCCGTGCAGCTCATCTCTGTTATTTTTGTGTGATCAGGTGTTGCAGTTAGATCAGGACGGGAACACGGTTCCCCCCGGGGTCCCGGGGGTCATTTTAACACATGTAACGTGATGTAATTGCCGGCTTTAAGTGCAGCCAGTGCCCGGACAATATCCTCCTTTGTGAGGAGAATTGAAGAATATTAGCCAGAGAACTGCCTGGAAGCTCTAATGGAGGGAAAATGGATTGGTTTTCCATTTAGGGGCCGATTAGAATACAAAGCCTGTGTTAAGAGGGGCTTGCTGGTGGCCGGGTCCTGTTGACCTCTGCTCTCTCTGCTGTAAATCATGTGCAGGGACCCAATCAACAGGGGGGAGGGAGCTTATAACCTGGAACTTGCCTTACCTCCTCCCAGTTTGGATAATCCCAGTTAGAGCCACACACACACACACACACACACACACACAAACACACACACACGCACAGGCACATTCACACACATGCACACACACATACATGCGCACACACACACACACACACACACACACACACACACACACACACACACACACACACACACATTCACGTTCCTCTCAGGCAGGTGGGGTTGCAGAGAGTTGATAGACACATTAACTTGTCATTTCTAATCGTGTCTGGTCCCAATTTCCACGTCTGTTTCCTTTAAGTCACGTCAAGCCCAGTGTGTTCATACAGCCTTCATAGCTCAACTTGTATTTGTCTATTTCCTTGTTTATGTTTAGTCATTGCTCTGTGAAGCGCTTTGCTACAACTAGCAAACATTGTTCTTAAATGAATTAGTGTACATTTCAACTAATTGACCGCCAGCATCCATGCAGGCAGCTAATTATTGTGCGTGTAATGAACAGTAAAGTGAACTAAGTATTGTAATAAGTTACACCCTCTAATTCTCTTACTAAAGCCCTCAAGGGGGCAATACACTTCGGGCTAACAATTGCACCCGCTCAGCATTCTGGCTCGGATGACGATAAGTCTTTCCCCAGACAGGGAAGAGCTCGTCTCAGCGTGAATCCACTCCTACAACATTCAACCGTTTACACCCCAATCCTGTCGTTGCCCCGGGAAACACTGTTGCTCAGAGGTTTTAGGAAATCACAGTGGCTGAAAATGTCAGCAGTAATAGTATAAAACAGCATAGAGTGGGGCACTGATGTTGCCCCTTGCTTAGGGGTTCTATTCCCTGTGTGGAGCAAGGCAGTAATTATATGGATATGTGGTCTCTGCCTTGTAATTGTGTGAAGGCAGTATGTTAAAACTGTGTGAGAATGTTGCCAAAATAATTAGCGTTCCCCTCACATCGAGGACAAAAGACTTTTCGTGTCGGCCACAGTGCTGTGCGCCTGCCAGACCTGCTCACACACACCATGAATCACACCAGCTTTTCCCTGATGTCACAGGAAGGGGCGCTTCCTCTCATCACTCTCGTCTTCCTCATCGCCGGCCTGCTTCGCTTGCGACGCCAGGTAACGTCTTGGCGACAAGGTCTTCTTCCATGCTCTCAATTAGAGAGGCAAGGAGGGGCCACACAGGTTAGATATCATAATTATGGCTCTGTGTGTGTAGGTGTGTGTGTGTGTGTGTGTGTGTGTGTGTGTGTGTGTGTGCGTGCGTAGGTGTGTGTGTGTTTTCTGTGACTAATAAAAAATAGGTTTTTGTTTTCTTCATTTTTTCATTTTTTAATATGTGTGTAACTTGTGGAAAATCTGCCCAGTGGCATAAACCATAAACCATTTCGACATTTCAGCTTTGCATATACAGTGCTGCTGTAGAGGACTGATAGAAATGTTGGCTTTGTTTGTGAGACGACTCTCCCCGAGTCCTGCTGGGATTCGGGATGGAAAGCCGGGTTTGTTCCCTTGCCAAGGAATAAATCCCTGCCAAAAGCCCCGATCACCTGGTATGATATTAATAATTCTGTGAAAGATTTGCCGTCTGTTTGCCGTTAAATGTCATTGATGGAGTTCTACTTCGCTTTAGCTGGGGCCCCCATTCGCTAAAATAGCCCCTGGGCCCCTGTGCGCCAAAATAGCCCCCCCGGTCTCAGGGCAGCGATACGTTTCCATCAGTGTCATCTCTACCCCTGTGGCGGCGGCCATTTTGCCATTTCGAGATGTAATCTCCGCTATTCCATAGAATGCCTCTGCCATATTGAGTGCTGGAAACATCTCCCAGAGGAAAGATGTATTTTAGGTCAGCTACATATTTTGCCATCTGTTCTACTCGACAACTTAAAAGATGTTGAGAGAAAAGCTGGGCTGGGGTTGGGTGTGTAGTTGGACCTTTAAGAAGCCTCGCGCCAACACACCACTTCGTCCGGACAGGGGTGTGTGTGAGTGAGTGCGTGTGTGTGTGTGTGTGTGTGTATGTGTACAGCAGGGGTACACATTTATCATTTTCAGACTACCCAGGACCCTTTGGAGTGCTACATGAGTGACTCTGAGGTCCCGAGGCTCTTTAATAACATGTGTGAGTTATGCAAATTCAGCCGGTCCTGTTTCCTCCACCTGGTCAGGGACAGAGTGTGCAGGGGACTTCATACTGCTGCCATCACACTGTGGTGTTCATACTAACATCACCCAGTAACCTTTAAACCCTCAGAAAAGTATGTTATACTGTAGCAAAATAGATCAATGCCCTACCCAATTTTAAAGGCTCTTATATGTGTTAATTTATTTATTTTAATGACTGGGCTATGAATACTATTTAAATCCATTCTTTTAATTGGGCTGAATACTATAATGTATGTATCTATCTATCTATCTATAATGTATCTATCTATCTATCTATCTATCTATCTATCTATCTATAATCTATCTATCTATCTATCTATCTATCTATCTATCTATCTATCTATCTATCTCTTGATCCAGACCTCTAGTGCTAGCTTGCTAGCTATTAGATGGATGTTCTTTGAGAAGAGGGGGACCATTAGTGTTTCTGGAAGCAGTTCAAGTCATTTTGATGTACTGGAGGTTTCTCAACAGGCCCCACAAGGGCCTCTGTCTCTTCCCTCCAGCCGGCAGGTGGGTTTAACTATAGACTCTGTCGCCAGCGGCAACGGAGAAGGAGGGTATACTGTGTTTGAAATCACTCTGCCCAGTATCATATCAAATACAAAAAAAAATTTGTCTTGTTTTTGGCGTGGCGAAAAGCACGGCTTCTAGCCGAGAGCGAGATTCAGGCCGGGGGGTTCAGCAGAGGTCGGGAGGTTTGGGAATTGCCGGGCCCCGGGCCTGTCTGACAGGGAGAAATATTTTGTAATCTCCAGGGGGCAGCTAGTTCACATTCAGCCCTGCTTTTACTTTCCTCCCAGGAGCAGAAGTTGGCCTCAGTCATGATGACTTCTCCAGATGTGTTCTTCAGGTTTTGTGCCGCTTTTTGTAGTCCATTGTGAATTTTTGAATACCACAATTAACATCTATAAATCATGTCCCGAATACTTCCTGTTCCATCACTTGGGAATATTCGGGAACAGCCCAATAACTCATTACAAATTGGAGGCTTATAGCAGCCAAAAAGATAAATTGTGTCGTGACAAACCCCATATAGGAAGAGGGTCTCAGCAATTTTAATGACAGCCTGCTTAGTTAAATTGGGCTCGACAATTAATAAAAGCAGACAGACTGTTTCCTTTAACTCTGTTGTCAGAAATCTATCATACCGAGAAAGCATTTGGGCCAATTAGATGCCTATGTACAATACATACTATTCATAAAATAGCAGGACTAAATCACAAAGACAAAGTATTTTCAGGATTAGATATTGTACAAATTATTTAGTAATATTTTTTCATGTTGAAGTTAAAGGACAAAATATTTCTACACTGATGTTGTCGTCTTTTAGTTAGTTACAATGTCAAGCAAACTGGAATAAAACAAACAAGAAGAATAAGAAGAAATAATAATGTTAATGTTTGTATAATAATAATATAATAATGTATAATACTGTTTTTACCAGGACATACACTACAATATCAAAACATGGTAGACCATAACATTAAGTGCATAATTAACTCAGGAAAACAATTTCCCCTTGTCAGTCCTAAGGCTGTGTGTGTTATCATTTTAAGAGTCTACATTAGCCGGCTGATGAGCGCTTCAATAAGTCCAAACAGAGAGTTAGAGCCGAGTGAGTCCAGTTCATCATCTCCAAGGTTGTTCTCCAACTTACTTCCTGAACATGCAAAGCCTTCTGGGACTTGTCTGCTGTCAGCACAAGACAGTTTCTGCTCAAAAATCAATAGTCAAGAAAAAAAAAAAAAAACTTGAATACTAATGTCAGCCTTTCGCTCAGGGGGCCGTCCTGGAACAATATCCAAGGACAAACTGACAATGTGCCTCAGATTCAGGCTCAAATCAATCCTGAGTTCTAACTGGGTTCAGCTAAACTCACTTTAAACAGAAGAATTACACCTGAGGAATAATTTGTTCAAGGGGTCGTTTAATAATGTTTTTAAGTAAAAAGAATAGTTTCTTATAATAAATAATAAATAAATAAATAATCCTAAAACTGCTTTAAAAACAAACCAAATACAATCTATTTTAAATAAAAAATTATATTAGAGGCAAGAACCCTAATTCCTTACCATGTTGAGAAAGTATTGTTGCATTTACAAGTTTTGTTAATTATCTTACAATTTCATTTTTACGTAATAGATGTGTCCATATGTGCATTTAAAACAATATCAAAGACATTGACGTATCCTGTCTGTTAATCACCATGGCGACCAGGATAGGTTTAATTATTGGTACTTTTGGACCCGTGAGACACCATCTGAACGACAGAACCACCAGACTAGGAGTCGCACAGGGCAGATAATGTACATGATGTATGTTTCACTGGCTCTGACGTACTCTCTGTAGCGCTGTGTGTGTGTGTGTGTGTGTGTGTGTGTGTGTGGGAGGGATGTTGTCGGTTACAGGCAGCAGAATTCTACTTTTTTATTATTGAATTAATTTGCCTATATTCATGACTTATCATATACGCAATCTACAATTGCTATACAACATATTATAGATACAAATAAATAAATATTATATGCAACTACTGTATATATATATTTATCTATTTTACTATTACACACACATCTCATTCCAAATGCATTTAAAATATATATTTATTAATAAAAAATGAACACATTCATTAGTACACTGTAGGCATTACATTTATAATTTCCCCTTCCTTGGTTTGGTCATATTTTCTTAATGATTTTCTTCAGTTTATAATCTGTTGTTGTACCCTTGCAATAAAACGTGCGTAAGGAGCTGAGCAGCCTTTCACACAATAATAAAATGCTTTTCTCTGTTTAATGACTGAAGGTGTGAAAATATTCAGTACCACTTAAATAAGGAGCACTGATCATTTGTTGTGAAATCGTTTCTCGCAGCTGTATCGGCTTGTTTTAACTTGAAATGGCCTTGAAAGGTGTTCACACACCTGCGCTGGACAGCAAGGTCGCAACAGATCGTCTTTTTAACCTGATTATCAAGTGTTGTCGTTGGTTTGAGGCGCCTGGGACTGACGTCTGGAGTCAGGTGATGTTTTAACAGCTGAACAGGTGTTGCCGAAGCACCGCCCACACAGCTGTTCCCATTGATTGCCCCACCTGAGCTCCTCTCTCACAGAGGGCGTGAGAAAATGACGGGGGGCGGGTAAAACACTGCAAACAATGTGAGATGAAAATAATCAAATAGACAAATATTAATTAGGTGTTAAGTTTAAGAAAATAAACTTTCAAAAATGAATACATTACAGCGGTAATGAATAATTCCTAAAATATTAACGATAACGTATTCCTCAAGGCTGCATGTAATATGTGATATAACTGCAAAGACAGTTCACCATGTGTAATATACAGCTAGCCAGCTTCTTCAGATCATTTCTTAATTCCATATTTGAGGCCTAATAACTAGCAGCGGTGTCATAATGACTTGTTAAGGTGGAGAAGAACATTACAACACCCTGCTCTAATCACTTCCCGGCCTTTAATTAGCCCTGCCCGTGGAATAATGGCTGGCATTTTCGGAGCCCTGTTGGGCGTTCCAGGGAAATGATTTAACGATAGCCCTGCTCCACCCAACACCCCCCCCCTTCTATCCCAGTGGTTTTGATCTATATTTTACTGCCTGTCTTTGTCGTTTGTCAAAGGCAGAATGGCTCCTAAAGTAATCTGACATTAGCACCCGGTGACTAATACCTCCGCACAGAGAGAGAGAGGAGAGGAGGGTTTGTCATCTGAATAAATCATCGCCGCATGTCTCCATTAAAAATGAAAAATAAAAAATTGTTGGAATTGCCCTCTTTATCTCCATCGCCGTTTCAAAGCAATTTGGACGAGCAGAGATGAGTCCGAGTCCAACAGAGTAACGGCAGTTTTAATAGACGTCAGAACACACAGAACTAGACCCTCCAGAGCAGATCTGTCTCTCTGGGTTGACATTAACTCCAATAAGGCCTGATTAGGCGATCACAGAGAACTAACAACACACTCCTCTCATGCTTAGTGAGGTTTAATCAGTGACCAACGATCATGATCACGTTTCTCAAACCATTTCAAAATTATTTTCAGGAACAGTTTCAAAAACATAAATTGTTATTCATTTTGTATCAAGACAAAATGCTGTTTTATTTAATGAAATAAAAATGTAATACCAACCCCCCCCCCAAATAAAATTCCAAATCTTACGACAAGGAAAATGAAATCTCTCTTTTCCACTTGATTTATAAACACTAAGGGAGGTGAACAGATTTGATGAACCGCACAATATATACAGTGTAGCTTTACAGTTAATCCTCCTTTCTCTCTCTCTCTCTCTCTCTCTCTCTCTCTCTCTCTCTCTCTCTCTCTCTCTCTCTGTCTGTCTCTCTCTCTCTCTCATACACAAACACACATACACCTATCGACCAGTCTCTTCTCAGGTGTGTGTGTGTGTGTGTGTGTGTGTGTGTGTGTGTGTTCCTCAGCAGGGTCTTGGGAGTTGGGACTGGTCAGATAGCTTGCCGAAAACAGAGCCCCCCACCCCCCATCCCCACACACATACCTGACCCCATGGCGACCAATCAGCCACAGGCCAGTGGTCAGACTCTCCTCCTGCATAATGCATGAGACCCTGATGCATGTGTGTGTGTGAGACACACACTGTAGTGAGACACACACTGTAGCCTCTGTGTGAGACACACACTGTAGCCGGGGTGTGAGACACACACTGTAGTGAGACACACACTGTAGCCTCTGTGTGAGACACACACTGTAGTGAGACACACACTGTAGCCTCTGTGTGAGACAAACACTGTAGTGAGACACACACTGTAGCCTCTGTGTGAGACACACACTGTAGTGAGACACACACTGTATCCTCTGTGT
>JAODUE010062976.1:0-16475 GCA_027564755.1 Amblyopsis hoosieri | reverse complement strand
CCCAGTCAGAGCTTTCCAATGTGGCTCAGGAAAGGGAGGTTTGGGGTCCCCTGCTGAAGCTGCTGCCCCCGCGACCCGTCTCCGGATAAGCGGATGACGATGGATGGATGGATGGAAGATATGTTGAGCTTCTGTGGTGAAAAATGTTAACTCCCTGTGGGCACTAAAACTATTAAAGTCAAGAACCAATCAGCCCATTTTCTGTTATCAGACAAGAATGGAAACATGGCTGATATACTTTTTCCTGAAGTGCAGCATAATTTTGCATTGCAGTTTGAATCTGTTTTCCTGATTGGCAGCATGCAGAAAAGAGACATTGGCCCAATGAATCTACAAAGAGATTACAAATGTTGGCCATTTCTCAGGTATTGGCATGTATTGGCATTGCAGACACAGATTTCACTTCATAGACCTAAAACGTATCAACACTAACATTTGTTTAAGATGAACCCGAATGGATAGATTTAACAATTTAATGTCAATAGATGGTGTAAATGTGATTTTATAAAATATGATTTTATAAAATATGACAGTGACGTTGTTGAGACAGTCAGTCTAGTTAGAAAAACAATATCTACACTGCACTCGAGTGTGTTGTTTTCTCTTCACTTCATAAGACCTTGTAGTGTTTCACTTCATGTTGTTTTGATGTAGCATTGTGTTTGACATCCTTACATATTTTGTATTCCTATTTAAAGTTCTAGATTATGAAAATGTATTTATTTTATGTGGATTCCTTAAGTTGACAACAACTGCTGTACACATTTCCATAAAAGGTTACTTTGTACTGCGTTAAATTTAGCATTATGGGATAAAAGTTAATTTCCACATTAAACAAAATGTGCTGATCTCTAACAAACAGTGTGCACTCAGAGACCAATTGGAAGTAGAGATAAAGTGGAACAAACTTTCCCTTCAGAATCCAGGCCACTGTTTTACGCCTCAGCCAAGTGGAATTTATTTCATTACAGTATGTCTTAACGTTTTGGTCTTTGTTTAAGAGCAGGTGCACATAAACATGTCTATATCCCTTGCTGTTACAACGGATGAGAAAGCAGTCTTAGTTAAGGAAATCTCACATATGCTGTATTGTATCTAGAGACCATGTGGCTTTAGGAAGCAGGTTAGAAGACCAATACGTACTTGAGAGTGATGTGCCGGTCTGTCTTTAGACTTTCGATAAGCCCTTCCAGTGCAGGGTATATCTCAACTGCAGACATTGCTGTAACAGATACTTCATGGGCAGCATGGTCTGAGCCATTCAGGCCTAGGTCTGTTTGATCTATCGAGAGCACACAGCCGAAAGTCAGCGCTGGGAATGGTTATTTCCCATGGGAAGCAGCTGGTGGGAATTCACTGCAGAATCCACAATGCTAAAAATACATTTGTCTAAGGCGATTACAGGTATAACGTTGGATGCGGTGAAAACTAGAAGGGCTTTGAAATGCAAATATTGTGTGTACGCTGCTGCCTAGGCCTGTCACAAAAGCAGTGTCAGGCCAAGAGGCATGATTGACAATCATTGTAGTCTTCTATGTTGTATTGTCTAGATATAGCATAGTATCCGATATTAAAAATGCAGAAGGGCTTTCTACTTTGACCTACTTCTTCTTCTTTGGATCACAAGAAACCTTAGGAATTGCTTTATGGGTACTACAGGGGTGTTACTCTGCTTTTAGCTTAGTAATGTTTTCCGGTGTTCTGGTCTCTTATCAGCATGTGCATTCATATTATACACACTGTTGAGCCAAAACATTATGATCACTAACAGATGACGCAAATAACGTTGATTATCAACTAGGATACATTAGGCGGAGAGCGAACAGCTGGTTCTCGAAGTCAACATGCTGGATGTGGGAGAAATGGGCAGGACTAAAGACCCGAGCCAGTCTGAGGCAAGCCAAATTGTTCTGGCAAGATGGTTGTGTTGGAGCATCTCCCAAACAGCGAGACTCGTGGGGTCCGGCAAGTAGTCGGAGAAAGGGCAAACCAAGAACCAGGCAACAGGGTGTTGGGAACCCAAGGCTATATCGATGGGGAAGGGCAACGAACCGACAGAAGGGCAACTATGGCAGAACATTTTAATTATGTTATGGGAGAATTGTGCAGCAAACAATGCATCACACCTTACTGCCTTGGATCCAACAAGGACGGTATTGGATTGAACGTGTTAACTATTATCTTACCTGAACAAATAGATGTGTGTTTTTTTTTTAGGCATTAACATTGTCAAGGAAAAAAAATGTAAGAAACAGTTGGCCAACAGCTCTCCTTATCAGAAAGCTCTGCAAATTCATTGTATGTTTCACCTCATCTTGATTAAGAGCAGCCCTAGACAAAAAGAGCAAACACACTTATCAGATGAGTGCCAGTGAGGAAAAATAACCTTGTAGCAGAAAGAACCTCCCGTCCTCTTTTACTGCGACTTTCCTCAGCTACCGTAGCGGTGGGCGGGGACGGACGGTCGGGGAGGACAGATAACTGCTCGGCTGAGGAACGACTTGTCACCATGGCGATTGATGAACGGAGTTCTCGCCGCTGACTTAATGGGCTGCTATTGCACTGGGTGGCGGATTTATTTGTAATGAAATCTACGCATCACGATGGTGCTGATTATTTGGATGTGGCTATTGTAACACGAATGTAACACGCGTGTTTATCCATTGCTTTTATAAGAGGTCTTTGTGAAAAGACCAAAGGGAAAAAAGTTATGTCAGGGAAACTTTAGAAGATGTTGGCAAGAGCACGTTGACTGCTGGTATTATTCACAGTCTCAGTTAACTTTCCAGGGTGATGTAATGTATAAAAATGGCTTTGGCAACATGCAGAGTGATTTCACAGTTCTAAGAATAACGTGAACTGTTGCTTTGCATTTTTTCCCCTTTTCTTTTGCTAATGAAGTGTGAAGCATCCACATCAATCTTAGTACACATAGCCTACCTACCTTCATGTCTTTACTTTCGCTATTTATTCTTACAATTTTGCTATACAGTTTCCATAAGATGAGTCACTACTCAACATAGAGAAATAATCGATATACCAAAATAATTATTGTTAATTAAATGAATATTCATCAGTGTTGGGCAGTAACTAGGGCAGTAACTAGTTACTAGTAACTAGTTACAGTAACTAGGGCAGTAACTAGTTACTGTAATGTTATTACTTTTTTCAGTAACTAGTAGTGTAACTAGTTACTATTTCCAAAACAGTAATAATATAGCTGCAAGCAGCAATGAAGGGGTCCAAGCATATATGACAAATATGGGATGCAAATAGGAAAGCACAGGCCCCAAAAAAGGAAGGAATTATTAAGCAAATAGGCCTGATAGGACTCGTAGCCAAACAGCCTGTAAAATTCAAGCAACACACCAAGTTTGGATCAAATGGCTGGTTACATTCATGAAAATTGAGCTATTAAAGCTATTTGCTGCGCCTTCTTGTGTCTGAGCTCATAGGCTTGTGGCAATATTGTTATGCTCAGTGGGATGCACAAGAATATGCAAGTTCAGACACTATAGCTCAAACAATCAGAATTATCGCTATTTGACCATCTTAAATTTGATAATGCGCTGTAGCGCCTCCTTTAGGCCAATTGGCACTAGACATCTTAAGGCTACTATACTGATGATGCACACCGAATTTGGTGATATTGGGGCGTACCTTTGGGCAGATAGGCCTTCTGAAACAGTAAGCCTGAGTTCATAATTTCAAGAGGTACATTTGTTAAGTTCAGTAAAATGCATATGGTGAAGTAAGTGTGGTCACTATAGCTCAAACGAGCACAGTTATCGCTATTTGACCATTTTTATTTTGAAGATGTGCTGCAGTGGTGATCGGGCATTTCTTGAATGATACCATGAATTTCATTGGCCTGTGGCGGTCACATGTTTGGATTACTGACTTCCTGCTTCTTGTAGCACATCAACCTGTGGCACATATGCCACACAAGTTTGATTGAATTGCGTGCATGAGTAATGAACGTTTAAAGCTCTAATCAGAAATAGCGCCCCCATGTGGTTGATTACTGCAAATCTGTGCACATGGCCTTGTATTGGTATGGCAATGATGCATACAAGAAATTGTGACACTGAGACATACGGTTGTAGAGATACGCAACCACTTCCTGTTTGGCGGCATCAACGGCAATTTTGGTTACGTGCAACGGACAAACAAATTCAAAGATCAAAAATCCATCTGATAACTTTTGTGCGTCTGATGAGCATGTCTGCCAAATTTGGTGAATATCGGTCAAAATTTGTGGTCACAAAATTCAAAAAGGCGTAAAATCTAGTTAGGCACATTTGAAAATGGCCTCTTGCACAGATGTTCAGCAGCTGCTCTTGCATCATATGACGGGAGTTGCATGTCTGTAGGCCAATCAGGACCAAAGTTGTGTGTGTGTGAATGTTGCAACTTTGGCCTGTTGGTGGCGCTAGAGGAGTAAGAGTATGAACTTGAGAATTGGTGTCCGTGCGAATGGCATAGTTGGCAATGAGTTACAAAGTGCAAGGGGGCAAACTAGCAATTGCTAACTAGCAACTAACTAGCAAACTAGCAACTAACGAAAACAATAGGGTTCCCACAGATTCGCTGCTTGGACCCATAATTACAATTACTAATCCAAGTCTTGCTGAATTACTGTTACAAGAACAATATTTCTGGCCCTAGCAAATTTATGCTAATTGAACCAACCTGTCCAATCATCTGGTTTGCTAGGATGCAATGTTTTCACTTTGGCTGATTGACTCCTAAGATTAATTAATGTTTCAATAAATAGGATTCAATTATAAAATGAGCTGGCTACACAGGTTGTCATTTTTCGGAAGATGCGAGGCAGGGTTGTAATTGTGAAAGTAATATAGTAATGTAACTAGTAATGTAACGAATTACTTTAAATACCCAGTATTAAGTAAAGTAATTTTATTACTTTTTGAAGGAGTAATAAGTAACTAGTAATGTATTACAATTCCTGAGTAACTTGCCCATTCATAATGGAATGTCTCGTATAAGCTAATGTATACCTATATTCTGTTCTTTGCATCTGAACAAGTGATGCTACTGATTCAGTCCTGTTTGGGATTTTCAGCATCAGGGCTCAGCAAAATGTTCCCCTTGATGATGTAAAAATGTTAGAAATGATTATTTTCCTCTTAAGAAGAGACCAAGACTGTGAGAGACTAGACTGTGGTAGTGTAGAAAGTCACATCACTTGAAGAGGGAACCATGTTTAAACAGCTCTTCTCACATAATAAAGAGTTAACGAGAAATTTGCTCAAGTGAAGGTAAGCTCGATGTATCCGTCTGTTTGTGCAGGCCTCGACAGCTGCTTGGCTGGGTGATAGAGTTCAAAGCAGGATTAGCCATCCATCACTGACCTGTGCTGATTGGTTGTTTGTGTGTAGGGGCTTGGGGGGGGGGGGGGGGATGGTGGCACTCCATCTCCACGTGCCAAAGCTAGGATGATGATTGCTTCCTCTTCACCTCTACATTCATTGTAGCCACCTGACACTGTTATGCACCCCATGCTAAGCATGACCATGCTTACATACTGTATCTCCATTCTACAAATGTCAGTTATTATTGTGGTGACCACGTGTCTATTTGACTGTTGTGTTTTTTGGGTGGAGGCGGTGCCCTGTTGATTCTGTCCATTCTGAGACCAGCAAGGGTTGAATTTTGTTGTGTTGTTCTTCTGCCTGTGTTCTGGCCCATCTGCTACAATGGCCAGATGACACGTGATGTCTCTGTGTGCTTATCAAAACCCTGTCACATATGGCTCACTAGCTGCATCTGAACTTACGTCGCGCAGTTGTGACACTACAGGGAAAGTTCAAGTTAAAGCTAAAAGAAATACTTTTATTGTAAATGCTGTGCCATTGGAGTTGTGTTATCTCACATACTGCATCCCAGTGCATTATGGGTATTCTTAATTATTTTATCCTCAACCATGAAAATTACATCAACAAATGTTATGAATTAATTATTTCGATTACAATAGTGCTAGTGACACTAATAGTTACTCTACTTTATTGTGGCAATCTTTAGGAACTAAAAACAAACTATTTTCCAGTGTAGAAATGCCTGTTTGCCAAATGACAATGAAATACCATCATCTGAATGCTTTTTGTCTTGACAGAAATAGAGCACGGAGAGACAATGAACACGTTTATTGAGTCATTACTTATGTTGAGTCTTTATACATTGTGGGATATCAGTCCCATGGCAACAGTGTCATTAATTGCTAAAATAATGTTCTGGTTTGAAGGGTTATCTTTTGGGCACACATTCTTTGTTTCTAGAAGATTAGATTAAAATGTATTCAATAAAGACAAGAACTTAAATTTAACAAAGCCATAGTTTAACAATGTACTGTAAATATAAAGATTATCAATAATAAAAGGACAAAAGTTTCAGTCATACCGTACAGTAAAGCCTTTTTCAAGTTTAGATTATTTCTGCAACACATGAATGTATTGTGTTTGTAGGAGATTCAAATCTGATTTAGTAAAATACCCTGTAAATATATGCGAGAATCGTTTCCCCTGGCTTTATTATTTGAAACTGTAATTCAACACTCCATAAACAAAGACTCACATATAATTTGGTATATGTCAAGATCTTAAATCTTAGAGATGCATTAAAATATTAATAATTATTCCCTACTGCCACATTATAATCAGTGTAAAATATATTTTGCCCCACTAGGCTACAGTGAAAATTAGTTTCATGATGTTGTTGAATGATCAGATACAGTAACGGTATAATAAATATGTTTCTCAACTATTTTAATTTAAATGGGCACAGCCATGCACGAGCATTAGCAATTCATGCAAAATACTTAAATGTTGCTTTAATGTTACTAATATTTAAATTTGCCATAGCGTTTGCATCAAGGAATAGTTCCTGCATGGTGCATACAAACAGTAAAAGGAAAATGGTACAAAAAAAAAAAAAAAAAACAGTTTACAGTGAGAATTTTATAATTACAGTGAGTCACTTTAATTAATTAAATTAATTATTTTTATTAAATTATAAAAAAATAAACTTTGCCAAAGATTGTAGTTGGTGAACAATATCTTGCGGTGTCTTGAACCACTAATATTGTCGTCAGAATAATTGCATTAAAAGTGAACATGATCAGTGACATAATTATGAATATGGACTGCATTTACATAGTGTTTGACCAACCTTCCTGCCACTCAAAGCGCTTTACAGTAGAGTATTGCCTCATATTCACCCATACACATATAGTGTTGTCAGCCATGCCACCACTGTGAGCAGATATGGTTGGGTGTCTTGCTCAGCGACACCTCGACACTTTGTGAGGAGTTAGCGGGGTTTGAACCAACGACTTCTCAAGCACCTGTTCGCCCTGCTCTAAGGTCTAACCAATGCACCACTGCTGCCCCTTGGTAAACATGGCTGTTTACCATAAATAATAGGCAACATACAAATGATCCATCAGCTTGTCATTAAAAGCCAGTCTGTGTATAATTAGCATGACCTCCCACTGCGTTATTACTAGAGCCAGGGCGGCTGATATTGTTTAAAATGCCCGCTCCAGATGGTCCTTCACAGTTCAGCCATTCTTTCTCTCTTCTCCCCCCCCCCCCACACACACTAGATGAAGCATGGAATGTGGGTGTGCACGCACACAGAAAAAGTTATGAATATCTGGAACATTTTGCTGCGCCCTTCACATAATTTGTTATATGGATATGAGCAGTATTAGAGTCAAATTAGAAGCCTGCTGTCTTCATAACCACATGAATAATTTAGAGATTTCTAATCATTATTAGCAAACAGTGAGGTAGCGGCACTGGGGAGGTCATGTTAACCACTCAAAGGTTTGAGTGCCCTATCAGGCTTTTCAATGTGCTACTACTCTCCCTACTCTCGTGACAGGATTACATTTTTGATTTGTACTTTTCTGTGTTGTTTTCATTACATGTTTTCTCTCTATTCATTTCTCTTGCAAAATAATAATTCACTTTTTTAGTGTATTCCTGTAAAAAGCTACTTCATAATGGATTTCTACTAATACCATTATGGTTGAAGGGGCAATATTGTAAATAATGTAGCATTTATAACATCCTTCATAGTCATTATGACTGTTGAAAGTACAACACAGGGTGTTCAATATTGAACAAGACGTTTTGCCAATACTATCATCTGACTCATGACTGACAGCCTTCGAGAGGAAACACATGCATGCTAGCTGAGCCTTTAACAAGCTAACCACACAGGGTCAAATTAAAATGAAATGTGAATATGCATAGGATAGCCTATAGCTGCATTTGTAAATATGTTTGTGAACCTTTAAATCTCTTTGGTATCAATGAAAATTACACTGTTAGTGGTCAATCTCAAGCTTCCATTTATAGCCTTAATTGGAAGCTCTCTATATTTTAAACCATGGTTGAAAATAATTTAAGTTGTTGAGCTGGGGTGCAGTTACACTTTAAAGGTTGGGTCAGGCTCAGAGCTGGGGTGCAGTTACATTTTAAAGGTTCGGTCAGGGATTCTGGAGGAAGATTAAACCAAAAAAACTCTCCCTTCAATGTCATAGGGTGCATTCTCAGAAATGCCGCACCCCAAATTGGACACACATTGGCAAGGTTTGGATAGTGTTTCGCGGTGCGGTCTGCACCACTTTGTTTACGTTCCCATTTACAGAGCAAGGGCTGTGTAGAAACACCAGATCATTTTTTCACCTTGAACACAAAACTGGCTGCTTGCAAACCATGAGGAAATATTGACTATTTGTTCATTATTTGACAAAAAGTGTATTACCTTACAATCGACATAACAAATTTCACAAAAAGTGTAATACCTTACAATCGACATAACAAATTTCACAAAAAGTGTATTACCTTAAAATGGGGACTCCACCTTTAAGAAACAAGGCAGCATATCCTTAAGACGAGGCAAGGGTTTATGTGCTGAGGCGCCAGACGGGCTGAGGATGGTGTGAGATCTCTGGTGTGATGGTGTGAGCTCTGATGCATTTCCTCATTTTGCTGGCGTCCCCTGTCTCCCTGGTTTGGTCCCGCACCATGAAAACATACTGGAAAAGGCAGGCGAGATCAATGGCAAGGGAGATCAAAAGGAGCCTGTATGAATTGTGCAGAGCAGCAGAAAGTCTGCAGTACACGTACTGCACATTATTATAGTACAGAGCGCAGACGGTGGTGTACAGCAGGCCGACAAAGTTATGGACGACTCGTCGTGCCTCTAAGTGAATGGGAAATGACAGTCAAAACACAATTTCCGATAGAAACTGCTGCCAGCGGGCTTAGGGAACAACAGCGCTGGAAGGGCTTGGAGACACATTGCTTGTGCTGATGAGTCCAAGCACCTACTGTTTAATGTGGATGGGCATACTGGGCTATTCAGAACAACAGGAGAACCCATGTCAACAAGGCTTTAGGTGCCAGTCTGATGATGATGGTGGGTTTTCATTGCATGTTGTTAGATATATGAGGATTATACAACAGTAGTTGTAGCTTGGGTTAAGAAATTTTACTGGATTAGAGGTGTTCCAAGACTGATACTATTTCAACAGTTATGGGTGCTTTACTATATGCATATATCTGCTTATATATGCTAAGTGCTGAGACATTGTAGCACAGAGTAACAGCGCAAATATGGGTAGTGTAATTTGACTATGAGCAATGCAACGTAACACTCTAAAAAGATATCAGATTTCAATGTTGCAGTCCATTATAATTTGGATTATATTTTCGTTCATACTGTTTTTGACAATCAATAGTATAATATTTCACTGCCTGCATATTGAATGACAACTTGCAGAATTGTGCTTATGATAGCCTGCTAGCCTGCACTCAGGAAATTGTTTGTGTTTGTTATGAATCCCAAAATAACTAATTGTTTGTCGAGCCTATAAGAAATTACAACAATCAATCTCTTGTCCCTGAATACTCAAATTACCTGATAAATAAATAGCCTTGTTTATAGATCTGTTGTATAAAGGCAATATCACACAAATGTATTTATCCTAATCATTCCATTTCCATAGCCTGCTACTTCGCATACCATAATCAATGGACATTAAGTCGACTGTATGTTTGTCTTGTGGGGAATTGCCTTTCCTTACTGGCAAAACCTTGTTGATAGGCATGGGACGATATGAACATTTTATATCACGATTATCCTGGCCAAAATTATTGCGATAAACGATATTATCTCGATTATTTTCAAATGGCATTAAAACATACTGGAATCACATTATCTTACATTTTCTTTAAAAAGAAAATTTATATTGTATTATGACACACATGCTTATCTTTTTTGTGTTATTAATTTAGTTTTGAAACCAGTATTTCAACATATTTGATTAATAATTTTTCATTCACCACAATACGATTATAGTCAGTATTTTTATCGCGATAAACGATAATATTGTTATCGTCCAATCCCTAGTTGTTCAGCAGAGGTTAAAAATATACATTTGCAATGGAGATTTAATTAGAAGTGCCATAAGCCTAGAACCTTCCAAATATTCAACCAACCTGACAGGTTCCTCAATATGCATGAGGAACTCTTATCACTGAGCATTTTTAATATTACATAAACTAAATAGATGTTACTCAACATAATACATTTGAGCAGAGATCAAGACCATATTACTAAATTAATCCCATCATCACCATCATTATTTTCATCACAAAGGAAGTATGGGCGTTGGATTCGGGTGTAGAGAACTCTTTCATCCTGTGGACTCTCACCCCTCAGGTTGTCTCATTACATGCCTTGATCTTCTATGCAGTCGGGTAAAGACAGAATCCTTGCTATCCTTTGATCTGCAGCATAAAAGCAGCCCGTGAACTGACATATTGTTTAAAGACGGAAACAGCATTAGATGGGGTGCGTTGGGCTAAAGTATTGTTTGATATTTCACTGCACTATTGAACATGAAGCAGAAAAAGAAGTATTGACCTGATCAAATTTGCAGGCACGAGAGGAGGGGTGGGGGGGAGGAGGAAGGGTTGACAAGCATGCAAAGGGTTAAAAACAACTAATCTGACAGGTCACTTTCACATTTCCCTTTCCCTCCCCTATTTGATTAGCTCTGTACCTCTGCTTTGCTTTAGCACTATTTAATAAAGCCCTCATGCAACCACACAGGTGGTTGGAATTAATGTTCAATTCTTGAACAAAATGTTAAATTCTGTAGCATTGTCATGGGGCTAATACAAATGTTGATGTTGAGATTTATACATGTGGGTGTGTTATGCGTGTGTACTTTATCACTGTAGCTGTTTAAACAAGCCAATCACTTCGACACAATTCACATTTAGTCTTGAATTTTGCAATATCAAAGACAAGTCAAAGTACTTACTTCAAATCCTGTATAGATTTGTGCTAACAATGGACAGGTATATTTTATCCATACATTTGATGTCCATTGATTTAAACTAATACATTGTGAAGACAATGCAAAGAATATGATTTGCTTAAACACCAGAGGGTAAAAGCATACAGAAGCAGTGCACTACATTATAGAGCAGGGCTTTTCGATTCCGGCCCTGGAGGGCCGCACCCTGCATGTTTTAGATATCTCCCTATTCTAACACGCATGATTCAAGGTTGTTAGAAGTCTGGTAACGACATGCTCGTTTGAACCCGGAGTACGCACTACATTGGTTTCCTGCTGAGAACCATGGACTCAGATTTAGCTGTGCTAGTCCTCATCCCAACCGCTTCACACTCGGCTGCAAACCCATCCAGTGAGTGCTGGAGGTCATGGCCCGATGATGCCATCAGGACCACATTATCTGCAAAAAGCAGCAATGAGATCCCCAGACCATGCAAAAATCGCCATATTCTTCTTCAATCTGAGGTTCGACTATTGGCCGAACCCTCCTTTCCAGCACCTTATAGAGTAAACTTTACCAGGGAAGCTGAGAAGTGTTATACCCCTGTAATTAGCACACACTCTCTGGTCCCCCTTTTTGAACAGGGAAACCACCACCACAGTCTGCCACTCCTTGGGCACTGTCCCAGACTTCCATGCAATGTTAAAGATGCGTGTGATCCAAGACATCCCCTCCACACCCAGAGCTTTCAGCATTTCTAGACGGATCTCATCAATCCCCGGGGATTTGACACTGCGTAGTTGTTTGACTACCTCAGTAACTTCCACCAAAGTAATTGATGACAATCTCTCCCTCCCCCCCCCCCCCCATCAGCCTCCAGCTCTGCTCCTATCATAGAGTTAGTTGGATTCAGGAGTTCCTGAAAGTATTCCACCGCCCAATTACCTCCTCAGTTGAAGTCAACATTGTCCCATCCTTACTGTACACAGCATGGATGGTTCTCCGTTTCCCCCTCCTGAGGTGGCGGATTGTTTTCCAGAAACACTTGGTGCCAACCAAAAGTCTTTCTCCATATCTTCTCCGAACTTATCCCAAACCCGCTGTTTTGCCTCTTTCACAGCAGAGGCTGTAGCCCTTCGGGCCCGTTGGTACCTTGCAACTGCCTCCAGAGTTCTCTGGGAAAACTTATCCCGGAAGGCCTCCTTCAGTCGGATAGCTTCCCTGACCATCGGTGTCCACCACAATATTCGAGGGTTATCCACCCCTTGAGGTAACCAAGACCTTGAGACCACAGCTCTCCGCTGCAGCTTCAGCAATGGATGCTTTGAACATTGCCCACTCAGGTTCTGTCCCCAACCTCCCCAGGGATGCCAGAGTAGCTCCGCCAGAGGTGTGAGTTGAAGATCTCATGGGCAGGGGCCTCCTCCAGGTGTTCCCAGTTCACCCGCACTACCAGTCTGGGCTTACCTTGTCTTTCCAGAGTCTTCCCTCACCCCTTGACCCAACTCGCTACCAGATGGTGATCAGTTGACAGCTCTGCCCCTCTCTTCACTTGAGTGTCCAAAGCATGTGGCCTCAGATCAAATGATACGATCACAACATTGTTCATCGACCTTTGGCATAGGGTGCTCTGGTACCACGTACACTTATGAGCACTTATGTTCGAACATGGTGTTTGTTATAGACAGTCCATGACTAGCACAGAAGTCTAACAACAAACGCCGGCTCGGGTTCTGATCAGGGAGGCCGTTCCTTCCAATATCTCCTCTATAGATATCTCCATCATTGCCCACATGCGCGTTGAAGTTTTCCAGTAGAACTATGGAGTCCCCTACTGGAGCTCCATACAGGACTCCATTCATGGTCTCCAGGAAGGGTGAATACTCTGAACTGATGTTCAGTGCATATGCACAGTCAACATTCAGTTTTCTCCCCAACAACCCGTAGGCGCAGGGAGGCAACCCTCTCTTCCACCAGGGTAAACTCCAATGTAGTGGTTCTCAGCCGGGGACTTGTGTGTATCCCCACAACCGCCCCGCACCTCCCACTCTGGGCAACTGCATAGTACAATAAAGTCCATCCCCTATCCAGGAGTATGGTTTCAGAACCAAGACTGTGTGTAGAGGTAAGCCCCACCAGATCTAAATGGTAGCGCTCCACCTCCTGCACAAGTTCCGGCTCCTTCCCCCACAGCGAGGCGACGTTCCACTTCCCTAGAGTCAGCCTCTGCCGCTCGGGTCTGGTCTGTCGAGGCCCCTGACCTTCGCTGCCACCCAAATAGCTGCGCACCCGACCCCCACCATTCCTCCCACAAGTGGTGGGCCCATAGGATGAAGAGGAGGAAGGTGCCATGGACGGGCTGTGCCCGGATGGGCTCCGTGGCAAACCCAGCCACCAAGCGAGCAAACCCTCCCCCTGGGCCTGGCTCCAGACTGGGGTCCCGGGCTTCCTCCGGGCAGGGTAACCTATCTTTTTTTTCCATGAAGCGTCTTTTGAACCATTATTGGTTTGGCCCCTCCCCTGAGATCACTTTGCCTTGGGAGACCCTACCAGGAGCACAAGGCTCCAGACAACACAGCTCTCAGGATCATAGGGACACCCAAACCTCTCCACCACGATAAGGTGATGGTTCCCGGAGAGGAGAATAATACATTTTAACATAATTGTTAAAAACTACAAATAAGTAACAAGACATTTTGAAGCCATTGGCAGTTGAGGAATGTCTTTCTGAACATTATCCAGAATATATTTGCAGCTAAATATTTTGGTGGTGCCAATGTATTTGGGTTTCACAGATATTGTTTATTTATTTTCTGGATAGATGCTCATGTTTATAAAACCTGACGGAGTCATCCACTTGAAGTGCATTCACAGGTTGTATTTTGGGATACCTGAACATTTATTTGAATACGTATTATGTCATCTTATGTGTGGCATGAAAGAGTCTCACCATTTTAATTGGATGATTTCCATCTCATTGAAGTTCTGTTTTTGTTTTTAAGCATTACTTTTTTCTTACTACTACTACTACTTCTACTGTATGACTGTTACATCTATCAGCAGGTTTTGTAACTTAAATTAAAACCCATATTTTCACTGCTCTAATGATGCCTGCCGTGACCAGTACATTTGAAAAAATATTGCATTGCACAGGGGCCTCTAAAGTCACACGTATGAGACATTCAATTTTGTAAAGGATTTATGATGGTCCATAAGCGTTTGAATAGATGGATGATGCTGGGCTACATCAAGAACTGGTTAAGAGAATACAAAGTAAGTACTATACGATGAAAAGTAACTTCACCTCTACGACACTGAGGATGAAGACGGGAGGTAAAGACCTTGCAGAAAGCTTTCGTAATCTGACATACATCTATGAACTGGCTTCTTATTATTATTTTGTTGTGCACCAGCGTCATTTCAAATTAACTTTCCAAACCACATTATGTTCAAAGTCAGGCAAGTTAACATCCCATGTTGAAAATCCCAGGTTGAAAAAAGTAGTGACCACTATTCATTTTAACCATCATAAAAATATCACTGAGTAACCTCAACCCCAGTTCATATTGTTTAACTACTCATTCGCCAGGAATGGCAAATTGTGTTTGAATTTGACATTTTGTGACTGCAACCCTATAATAACATATGGTAAATCTTATGATTTATACACAATGTACTTAAAAAACACTAGTGAGCTACAACAAATTTAAAACTAAAACAATTAGTTAAAGTGTGTTTTTTAGAGATAAATAGTAATTTACTGTATCTAACAAGCCAGACATAAAAGAGAATGTGCCCTTGCTTGACAGAACTGCAATTATAACCCCACATCTCCACACACGCACACATAAATATCCCAATGTCTCATTGACCCAATCTGCTTTTTTGATGATAACAGAATCTGAAGGGGCTGACCTTACCTGTCTATCAATTCAGGTATTTCAAGGGCAGATGGCCCAAGAATTTAAATACCTTTCCTGTCAATAAACGGGTTAGAAATGTGAAATTTCTGATCATCATTATCGGGTATGTGTCTTTGTTCTGTGGGCTAATGTGCCCGGAACACTTCAAAGGTACAGTATGTTAATCAGGACCCGTGTGCGGATGCCAGGAGAGCAATTACACTTGTGTGCTCCACTTCAACCGTCTTCCCTCCACATACTTTGCTGCTCAAGGATGGCTTCAGCTCTGACTACGTTTCTGTTAGAGGCCGTTGAATTTGTTGACCTTGGATGCAAAATTGGTAAAGTCGAACTTGCGTGCAAGTTCTTTTGTGTGTGCGCGCATTGTGCACTGTACCATAGCGTATATTTCAAGGCTTATATTAATACATTGTTGAACTGAAGTTGTAGAATTGAGATCTCCTGAAATGTAGAAGGGGAGTTGAACCCTCACTTCAGTTCCAATATTCCAAAGTCCTCACGCTGATGGATAAAACAAAAATGTTCACAGACCTTGAAAGTATTCAGGTACTTTGATCCGTCATGGAATTGTATTGTTTCTCGAAGACATAATTGTATTGTGTATAGTAGGGATGTGCAGAGAGCCCAACATTTCTATTTGTTGTGACACCAAATTATTTGTATTCGTATTTGTACAAAAGTGAAAATTATCTTAACGATCCTGGACAATGGGGAAAAGGTTGGGGCGTGTCGTGCCAAATGTGTACTGTACACCAGTGGCAATTGATTGCAATATGTGGGAATGCTTGCAAGTTGCCTACAAAATACATACAACTTGTCCGTGGTAATAGGTAAGTCTTTGTGAAACATTAACTTTTATGGTAACTGAATAAGTGTTTGCGGAGTAAGCAAGGCAACATATTGCAAGGTATTTTCTAGCAAAATTATACTGCTCAACACTTGTTTTCAGGCATGATTATTATCTATGGCAATATTATTTTCAATGTTTATATGTGCTTCATATGTCTAATATCGTTGCTTATATTTGGAAAATAAACTAGTCATCAGCCACAGTGGCAAAGCCTCGGGGGTTGATGAGATCCGTTCAGAAATGCTAAAAGCTTTGGATGTAGAGGGAATGTCTTGGATGACACGCGTCTTCAACATCGCGTGGAAGTCGGGGACAGTGCCAAAGGAGTGGCAGACTGGGGTGGTGGTTCCCCTCTTCAAAAAG
>JAODUE010062965.1:0-16476 GCA_027564755.1 Amblyopsis hoosieri | reverse complement strand
TGTAGGGCAGGCAATTACATTTCAACATGTGGGTTTATATGGAGACAGAAGGGACTAATGGGAAAACATGCATGCATAATGTGAAAAAACGAATCCCAATATTTAAATCGAATACATACACAACGAACAAATACCCGAATAATCGAATATTTGGGGCTAGCCGTAGACGGCACCTATTTGATTGGATCTGGCACCTAATTTAGGCCTACTATCAAAAACAAATAAATAGACTATTTCTCTTTTTTTACCAAATTTGTATTTTTGTCAGTTTTATTTCCATATGCTGCTAGGCTATACATGACTTGTAAATCACTTGTTGGTGAATTTTAAATCTGATTTAATAATAGAAAGGCGTCGATCACTGAGGTCATGTGCAGTGATAAGCGTAGACTATAATACTGAGCGGCGAGGTAACTACTGCAGCATCAGCAAAAAGGTCTAAAAAGTTTGAAAACGTAAAAAAACAAAACAAAATTGTTACAATTAGTACAAAAGGATGTATAACTGCAAGCCCTTAGTTAGAAGCAGGGAGAATGAGGCAGATGGCTCTGCTTTGTAGATGAAGATGAATGAGGATTATGGTGGTTATTCAGGCCATGTCATGATATAGGCCCACCAATTTTGATATTTTGGCAAATTGTTCCTCTAAGCCCCACAGCTAAGCAAGTGGCTGTTTGCGTTGGGGTCTTATTGCGGGTGCGGGCGTATTGAAAAGATTGCTGCGAACGGAAGTGCGCGGTCCATAAATATAGAAAATATACTGCGGGTCCAGCGATCCCACGTATTGCAAGTGGATGCGTCCCCGTTCATCCCCGCTGATCCCACTGGTCTCACTGATCCTTAAAAAGTCTTAAAAACATTAAAAAAAAAAGCCTATGCGTAATTTCGTAATCATTGCCGTGGTAACCACATAACTCCCGCTACCAGTTTTTTTTTCCCTCCCTTTATGCATCTACAGATTGCTGCTGGCCATTTGGGTGCATAATTATTAATTGTAAATAAATAATGCTTTGTGATTAGATGTATTTATTAGTTTATTTTAACAGTAATTTGGCGTCCAATCTGCTCCAGGCACTGATTCATATTCCTCCCCCCCGATACGCCGGAGCAGCACCTTCTCTGTGCTACATTTCTGGTTTACAAATTAAGCACTGGGTTAGGGCATATATAAAAAAGTATAATGACAACTGACTCGAATTGTCAATCAAACGGGGGTAAAAGTCTGCCCAAAATGACAGCTGTAAAATGTGTTGAATGAATGTGTTAACAGTGCTCCAAGACGTGTGGCGGTGGCAGCCGCACCAGAGAGTCCTACTGTATGAACAACCTTGGCAGGCGCCTGGTGGACCGGGAGTGCAGCCAATACCAGAGAGAGGTCACTGAAACCTGCAAGGAGCAGCCCTGTCCAACGTGGTCTTCCAGCGAGTGGAGTGAGGTGGGCGTCATGTCACGCACACGCACGCACGCACGCACACGCACGCACACATACACATACATTAGCGCCCACATTGAGGTATGCATTTCATGATGTAAGTGTACGCATTTGCACATCCACAAACAAGGAATGCATGATGATGGATGAATGTCTATTTCATTCCTTAGGGAAATTATCAACCTATTGTCAACTGTTGCAAAACAAAGGGATACAACCACCCTGACGTGGAATGCATTGGCTGCTGGCTGCAGCCCAGCCCGCAGTACAGTACAGCATAGCAATCTACAGTTGCGCAATATCCACAGCGAAGGGCATCGCTCCAAGCCAGCCATTACACAGAACACCCAATGTCAGCTTAAAATAGTTAAGCAGCAGAGGCCAAGTAGGGCCATTGTTCAACGCCATGCCCTGACTGCCTCATATGCACAAATCCACTGTAATTGCTCCAGTGTGTTGAATTAGCCAGGCAGCCCTGCATTATGCGGTGAAGGTTATACAGTATGGCTAAGAGGCTTAAAGGCAGGGTTAGTCATTCTTGCTAACTTCAAATCAAAACAGTATCGCTCCGTGGCGCCACCTCACACATAGAAATGCATTGTGAAGCAATGCATTGTGAAGCAATGCATTGTGAAGCAAAGCGTAGTGCCGCGGCTTTGTTGATACGAGCGGTGTTCCCCACTTTGTTTGTTACTATTTACAGAGCCAGGGCTGTGTAGAAGTATCAGGTTATTTATTCAATACGCACAGAGAACGGTAAGCTAGCTAAATGCGAGGAGATATCTGGTGAATTAGACAAAAAGTGTATTAGCTTACATTTAGCTTGCAATAGCTGACTACACCTTTAATGGAACACGTTGCTTCGTTTGCCCTCCACAGTGCCAGGTGACTTGTGGGAAGGGGCTGAGGCACAGGCAGGTGTCGTGCAGCATGCCTGGGGGTGAGGAGCAGCTCAGTGAGTACCTGTGTGAGCCCACCAACAAGCCCCCCGCTGTGGGCAGCTGTGAGCTGCCTAGCTGTGCCTCCTGGCAGACTGGAGCTTGGGCAGCAGTGAGTGGCACACACACACGCACACACACACATGCACACACACACACGCACACGCACATGCGTATGCACAAGCATGCACACACTAGCATGTGCACACACACGCACGGACACATGTACCCGCGCACGTGCAAATGCACACACACACACACACACACACACACACACATTCATGCACATGCATACATGCGCACAAACACAAACACACACAAACAAACAAAGGAGTTGTTTGAAGGAGTATGTGGGTTTCATGTGTGACTAGCCTTTTAGATGCTTGCGTGTGTGTGCGTGTGTGTATGCGTGCATGTGAGTTGTCAGAGAGAAAGTTGATCTCTTATAATGGGTAGTTTTGTAGTTGAAAACAGCAGAACTAGCATGTGTGTGTGCGTGTGTGTGTGTGTGTGTGCGTGCGTGCGTGCGTGCGTGTGTGTGTGCGTGCGTGCGTGCGTGTGCGTGCGTGTGCGTGTGTGTGTGTGTGTGCGTGTGTGTGTGTGCGTGCGCGCGTTTGCGCATGCAACCTGATAGCCTGTTACATTCTGGAGCTTTACTGTTCTCTCATACCCAGTCAGACAGACCAGCACCCAAGCAGTGATATGTCTGCTACTGGTTTGCTCCCTGTTCTAACCAACTGGGTGAGAGGAGCGTGTGAGTGAAAGCCTGTCTTAGTTTATAGACCATAACATGATGACAGTCACACTGTATACAGAGCTGGAATATATTGACTTAACACTGCATGTGATTATCAGCTGTCCCACCTCACCTTCTGTGTGTGTGTGTGTGTGTGTTTCAGTGTGCCGTGACCTGTGGCCATGGCTACCAGATGCGTGCGGTGAGGTGTGTGTCTGGTGCCTACAGTGACACAGTAGAAGACAGAGAGTGTAACGCTGCAGCCAGACCTCGAGACAGCCAGGTGAGAATCGTTAGGAACCATCCAGACGCTCCACCGTGCGATTTCTGACCACCGTGAGAACCACCCTGAGAAGTCATAAAGAAGATGTGTGTCAATCACGATGACTTGTAACTGTGTTGTGTATTGTGCAGGACTGTGAGATGCCAGCGTGTGTCTGGGCCTCTCCTCAACACAGCACGCCTCGCCCCGACACTGCTGACCAGCTGCGCACACAGTGGAGATATGGTTCCTGGACTACGGTAACTACAAACTGATAGGTTTGTATATAGGACCCATGTCCTATATACAATATAGGACCCATTCAAACACTAGAGTCCATTGTTTTACATTGAATTTTCTTTGTGTTGACTCAGAGGTAGCACTCTATTACAACAACTATATATATATATATATACTGTATATATATATATGTGTGTGTGTGCGTGCGTGCGTGCGTGCGTGCGTGCGTGCGTGCGTGCGTGCGTGCGTGTGGGTGTGTGCGTGCGTGTGTGTGTGTGTGTGTGTATTTTTATTTAGATATTAGGGCTGTCAGAATCTAATCGCAAATAATCGCACGCTTATGTGATTAATTGTGATTAATAAATAAATCACATAGTATTTCATTTAAAATGAACTAAAAAACAAAAATGTGCGTAAAGCTGTCATATCTTTAAAAAATATGCCCTTTTTTATAAGCGATTCAATTTTTTAATTGACTGACAGCCATATACAGTATATATATAATATATATATAGTTTGTGAAACTAAATTGTACAACAATAAATAATACTAATAAGTCTACTTCTAATAGTCTTATTAATGCTTTCTTGTGTCCAGTGTTATTCCCAGTATTGCAGCTGGATAAAATAACATGCTAATATAAAACAGTGTACGCTAACAGTCTTCAGTAATCTCAGTCTGGCAGTATTTAAGACATGATAATAAACAGTGGAAAAATATAAACAACAGTCAGTCATCCCTCACCTCTGGAGACATGTTTCTGTGTTAGCGACAGACTGCTGAAAGATAATCTGCCTGGATGGCACGGAGACGTCCATCACAACGTTAAACCTTGGAAAGAATGAAAATAATTGGCTATTGTTTTGATAGCTAGTGTACATGTGTGCGCGTGTGTGTGTGCGTGTGTTTGTGTGTTTGTGCCAGCAATGACAAGCGCCTTCAAAATGTGTGTAGAAAAATTTAGCCTTCAAAAAGTAAAGAAGAAATAATATACTTTTATGGCATAGTCCGGTGCTCTGAATTTCAGATACACACTGCACAAGACTCCTGACACTGTCACACCGACACACACACACACACACACACTCATATCTCTTTGGTGCATTGCATTGTTGCCTATAGTCTTAAATGAAAGCCATATTTAACATAACATGCTCCTACGGTATCTAATATGAAACCCTGCCTATCAATCTGAGGAGCTCACGAGTCAAAGACGCTAGCGCCAGTGCAGTCTCGCACACACACGCAGGCACACACACACACACACACACACACACACACACACACACACACACACACAGTCAAATAATTTTGCTGCAGGTCTCTTTGTGTGAAGGCATGGCATTTAGAGGGTCATTGATAGGATATTTACATTTCTTTCAGCTGGAGACATTTTGATTACATTAGCTATTCATCCCCACAGCACTGTTTACTATGCTCTCCTGTTGAGCTGCTGTGTGCTGCTTTACATTAGCCATGTGTACCGTAATGGTCTCAGAAGCCATTTTAGGATGCATGTCGAGCTATATGTTCATGATACAACTGACAGTTGAAAAGGTCAGTGGTGAAACATTCTGCATGTTTATCACATGATTTATTCATTATTAGCAACATGGTAATAAACGGTAACCCTTTTCTTGCTGACACGGGCTGGTAAAACAGCATGTGTCTATCGCTTGGTGCTACAGTATAGTGTGCTCAGCCTGCAGAGGCTACTACTGTATGTGCCACTTGCTGGGTGCATCCTCTTCGGTATGTACGGTATAGTGTTAAGGCTGTGTTCACACAATGCGATCTACTGAGAGTCCATATGCGATGAGGCTATGTGCTCAAGACAACACATTTGTTTGCAAGCAAGTTATTTTCTTAGCGTTTTGAGAGGAGCTCTGTGACCACAATCATGCCAGGCCAGTGTGGCAGTGTGACTTTGGACTTTTGCGCATTGACTGCGCATGCGTGACATGCAGACTAAGCCCACTACAGAAGGCAGAGTCCTGATGAGATGAATGAAAATGAATGAGAAATGAATATATACTTTGTTTTTTTCAGCGACTCTCTTAATTACACCAGTATTTTCATAAAAAGCTGGTGCTGAGCACTTGGTGCCCGCGTTGCTGACCAGATGACACTGTAAGAGCTGCGTTTTGAAAAGTCTCTACTCTGGAACTGGAATTGTCTGCGCTTTGCAGTCCCGAAGTCTTCGGTGTCATCTGGACGCAGGGCCCAAACCGAATCAAAACCTCTAAAACTCAACAACTTTCATTGTTGTCGTGAGGACAGGGCCTAAGAGTGAGCAATCTAGGAAGACACCCATAAGGCATGTCAACAGCCATAAGAGAAAATCGAGAGAGCCAAATACCAATTTGTCTTTATTTTAAACAATTCCAGCTGGTGTCATTCCCTGTTCCCCATTTCATCTGTGATCCAGTCCTGGCTTTATGTTTCCCTGCTTGGCTTGTCCTATCAGTTGATTGTCTACACCTGTTCCCCTCAGTACTTAATCCCTGTGTTTCCTGTACCTGTTGCCAGGGCTTTCATCTCTAGTCTTGTGCCCTTGGTTTCACCTGTTTTTGCTGTTTTCCTGTTACCCAATTCTGCCCCTAGCCCGACTACGATACCCTGAGTAAACCTTTGTTGTACCTTTGACCTGTGTTTGTGCTTTTGGGTCTGCCCCATCACTGACCACAACACTTAGTGACATGCACTACTCTCTACCCTTTCTCATCCAGAGCTCTCTTTGCTAGCAGCTCTTAATAGACATGGTCTGAGATGACACTGTACTTCTGGATGGACTGTAATGACATTAAGCATTGTACATGTATCCATTCCACTGTATGAATACGCTTGAATCCTAGCATGGCTGTGTGTCTCATTGTTCGTGGATGTTCCCCAGTGCTCTGTGACCTGTGGGAAGGGCAAGCGTGCGCGCTACGTCAGCTGCAGGGATGCCCAGGGTGGCGTGGCAGATGAGTCTCACTGCGCCCACCTACCTCGGCCCCCCGAATCCTCCGCTTGCTTCAGCCTCTGTGGCCAGTGGCTGGCCGGGGAATGGTCTCCTGTGAGTAATGCATACAACACTGTGTCCAATCAACACAGCTGCTCTATGGCATGAAGACTTACAGTAACCACTCAATTCTGCTTCCTTTCCCCAACACTTTGGACAGTGAATAAAACGGAACCCTGTATCAAACCATCATTGTTTTTAGTCAGTTTGGACAGATGTGTCTTGTCCAAGACCCAAGGAGTTAGGCATTGTATTTCCCTGCTGAATATGGGCATGTAGAGTAGGTTATTGGTCAAGCTGTCTAACACATAACTATATATATATATATAGATATATATATATGCTCCTATAAATACTTGTACTGTAAGTCACTAAATAATAAATGCTAAATAAATGCTGAATGCTGAATATTTGTCAGGGCCTAAATGGGGTAGCTCTAGATCTTGTCCTAAAACCAGAAAGAATGGCTTACCGTATATATACTGTCTATAGCAGCAAACAACTATTTTCTATGTAATATACTGGAGTGTGCAGAAAATGACATCACACTCCCTATGTGTGTGTCCGATCTCCTTTGTTCTTGGTTTTCATAGCCAGGCTGGTCGCAAGTTAGTGTGTGTGTGTGTGTGTGTGTGTGTGTGTGTGTGTGTGTGTGCGTGTGTGTGCGTGTGTGTGCGTGTGTGTGGTGTATGGTGTTTTTGTTGTGGTCTGAGATGCATGTGCGTGACATCTAGCGTGACATCTAGTGGCAGAAAGTCATATAGAGTCATTTTAACGTTTGGAGGATGCATTATTGACAAACGCATATGTGCAAAGGCCAAAATTGTAAGACAACATCATAAATGTGATGTTTTCCTTTTAGTGACATCAACATACTGTGCATGCATCCTACAGTTTGAAAGAGCAACATTAATGGATGCTAAAGTAGCATTACATTAACTTACACCATGCATCATACATCATGCAATGTTAATGCCAAACCTTTTCATATAGTATTGTTTTCGTGTATTAGTACCATGTAAACAGTAGCAGCTGGTTACCTGAGTGCCCTGTCTTCACCACGCCCCCTAGTGTTCAGTGAGCTGCGGTGCTGGAAGGAGCAGCAGGCAGGTAATATGCAGTAACTACCACCAGCCAGTGGACCAGTCTCTCTGTGACCCAGACGACCGACCTAGCGCCGAGCAGGAGTGCACCTCTACGCCCTGCCCCATCGTATATTCCCGCCAACACATCAGGGACCGGCCCTACGGTTACCCCCGGGACCCGGGGCACCACCCTGGCCACAGCAGCTGGAACGTTCCCTCAGCGGAGAACCAGTGGAGGACAGGTCCCTGGGGAGCAGTACGTCCAGCCCAACATAGCCCAGTCTGTCACCAATGGTGGCATGTAGCATTCGCTCTTCTCATGTGAACCTACTGACTGAGGAGATGAGCATTAGTCTGCTATGTTTGTGTTCACTCGCAGTTGGGATTATGTTTACTGGCTCTTGTCTGATTGTAAAAGGTAGTGGTTAATTAAGCCTGAGAGAGAGAGAGAGAGAGAGAGAGAGATAGAGAGAGAGAGAGAGAGAGAGAGACTTAGATTATGCACATGACAGACAGGATTGCATATTCTGCAAATGAATGCAAGAGCAAATTGTGGACACAATACTGTATACAGTATGTGCACTGTATTTACTTTTACATTTACGGCTTTTGGCAGCCGCTTTTATCCAAAGCCAGTTACATTTGTCAATAGTTGGACAAGTCATACAGCAGCAATCGTATGCCAACAATAGTATGTTAGAATAGTTTATTAGAATAGCTTCTATTAAACCATGTCAATACATAATTAAATCAAATTGCTAATGGCCTAAATAATAAAGTGCTTAATTCTTACTGTATGTATTACGTTGCTGTTAAATTGAAGAGGTTCTAAAAGGCAATGGAGGAAAATGTCCTTTTTTCCCTATTGGAAGCATTGCCTTCTTCTCAATTCACTGTTTAATCTCACATATCAAAGTTGTCTAAAAGCACAGCTGTTCAAGCTCTCTGTGTTGTCTTGTACTTGTACTTTTACTGGGGTTGCTACAAGCTACAGCTCACATAGACAGTGATGATGCATCATTTTAAAAGACTGTAACAGCTGCCCTGTACCTACTCAGAGATTGTCCTTCAATGGCATCATGTTTTCCATCTCCGTAAGAGACTGCATACAGGAGAACAGCTGGTTTCAGTCTTCTTAGGTGAACATAGTTAAGGAATGGGGGGGTAGATGCTGGATGGTGTGCATTGCTAATGCTGTTAGGCGGTCGATATTGGAACAAATGGGTCGGTTCTTTCCATAATCAGAGCAGCATTTTAGAGTAGTCCTTTCTAGGAAACACTTCTCATGCACGCTGCAGCAGGCTTGGGTCACGTGAATGGCTTGCATCAGCTCTTGGTGGCTGCAGAGCAGTCACAGGACAATATGTACTGTATATGAAGAGTTCATCAATATGTAAATGATTTATTACGTTTTTGGAAGATATTACTTTGTATTAAATGCCACACAGCCTTTTCATTGTAGTCAAGGTGAAATGAGTGAACTCAAATATGGAAACCTAATTCATATTTCTGTTTTAAGTTGCTAATTGCTACTTGCAGGTTTTTGCATGTGAACACTTCATGTATTTCATGCATGCTGTGTAATGTGCGTATACGGATACGATGATGTCATGGTAACACAGTGTCTGCTGTCCAGTGTTCCAGTACTTGTGCCGGAGGCTTCCAGAGGCGAGTGGTGGTGTGTCAGGACTCAGAAGGCCGCAGCAACAGTTTGTGTGATGAGCGGGTGAAGCCACCGGAGTCCAAGAGCTGTGACTCAGGACCTTGCCCTCTGTGGAACTACGGCATCTGGGGGGAGGTAAGATCATAGCATAGGTCACACACACTAGCCTCAGGCGTGAATTGACTTCACGGCTCAGCCGTCACCTTTAGAGGATGACTGATCATAAACACTCATTATGAGACAATGAGAGCTCTTAATGATGTGCGTGTGCTCGGTTGTGACTGCTCTTGACAAGAAGGATACAGTTGCATCTGGTTGGAGCACCGGGTGAACACTATTGCAAGCTAATACACATTTTGTCAAATTCACAAAATTTCTCCGCGCATTTCGCTATCTTAACGTTCTCTGTGCGTGTTGAAAAAATCATCTGATACTTCTACACAGCCCTGTCTCCGTAAACAGCAACATAAACAAAGAGGCGAACACCGAGACCTCCTCTCCACTTCTGCATACATATAGGGGAAACACTGCAGCAGACGGAAGGTCCACAAGCAGTATCCGTAGGCTGGCTATAGTCGATTATGGTCTGTCACTGCATCGATGCAGAATCGTCTACGTCCTCATTGCGACGCATCGTTGAAACTGTTAATTTCAACACCCATAATGTTTTCCCATATTAGGCCTATCGCATATCCAGCACATTTAAAAAACGTGTGCAGAGCCCTGCTACACATTTGCAAGAGCCAAGACTAAAGACTTGAGATGATATTAAGCATGTTTGATTTTGTCGCAACATCACGAGAAAAATACTGACTCAACAGCTCAGATCGAGATGACGGGAGCGCGATACTCTCGTGATTTTATTCCGGCATTGAAAATGTGTCGCTTGGAAGTCGCTTGGAAATCGCTTGGAAGTCGTTAGGTGTAAGGTCAACATTAAGTCACCTTGATATAAGTGTATCTTTGTACCTATTTACTTTGTGTCACGGTCAACGGTTATTTCTCCTACGTTTCACTGAACATCATTGGCCACATGGTCCTCGTTACATCACTGCTAGTCTCTTCCAACGCCTCTGAGTCATTCTACTGATTTCAAAGATGTCAATGTTAACACAAGATACAATACAGTAATTATGTTTCCAATTGTCTCAGTGCACCCAGCCCTGCGGTGGAGGCAGGAGGACTCGTCTGGTGGTGTGCCAGCGGCCCAGCGGCCAGAGACTCACCGATGGCAACTGTGACATCCTGGACAAGCCTCCAGACTCAGAGCAGTGCAACCTTCAGCCCTGCCCTGGCTCTGCCACCTGGCATCGCCGACCCTGGAAGCCGGTACGATAGTACTTCCTTCTTCCCCCGACACCTAAAGCTGCCTTGGAGTGCTGTGTGTTAACGTCAGGGAGGGTCCACATGAACCCTACACTGTAGGCGATCCAGTCGAGCGCTAGGTACCTATAGCATCACTGTTGGCTAGCGAGCTTCAGACCACCCACACATTGGGCCCTGCAGTGGCATGGTGCTGATTAGAACCAAGAGGAAAAAGTCAAAAATGCTGCTTCACTTAGAGAATCATTAAAAACACATGGATCCCATTTTGAGCCGTTGCTGCAAAATTTAAAGTTTATACATTTGGGGGAGAGTGCTGTCCAGCCATACATTTTTAGAGGCAATACATTAATAACTAGTAAAGGTACAGTATTTATTTCATATGTGAAGGCTGTAGTAAACATTTTTCGTCGTTATTGCTGTCTTCTCCCTGTTTGCCAATACACAAGTGTATATTTGTGTATAAGAGTTAATATTCAGATTTTTTTTTCCGAATGACTGTATTTTTATATGTATCTTTGTACAGTATGATATATTTTAGTAACTAGTTTTAATAACTGAATATTATATATTTATAATGTTGCCGGTGCTCTTGTTTAGACATCTTGTCTCCACAAATAATAGAATTTTGTACAGAAGAAAATATATTAACAACTGGTATACAATTGTGATATTTTGGACATGTGTTTTAGTGAGACATGGTAGGTGAAATTCAATTTAAACAGATCTCTCTCTTAGACTAACATATAGTATATGACATGTTAAACCCCCAAGTTAATGATACATATCTGATCACAAAGATAGATATTGGTAAATAGATGGATATATAATTTTTCTATATTTAGTTTGGAATTGCTACATACAGTATGCAGACTAATTAATATAGCATATCACTTGCACGAGTTGGGGAAAATACGTTACTATTTCGCAAAAAGTATACTGTTCATCAGTTGACCTCAAATATATGACCATCAAATTTTTTAGACACTTCCCTATCATGTGTGAGTCATCGTTGTCCCAATGCATGTGTTCTTCTTAATGTGTCAAGAGAAACTAACCAATACAGACAAATATGTTCCCTATGTCTGAAATATATATATACTGTATGTCAGTGATATTGAGGAATGAGAGCTATTGATATTTAAAAAAATAGAGTATTTACAAAGTTTAATTCTAATCTACTCTCTCTGACATGCTAATAAAAAAGGTGAAATCAAAATGTAAAGAGTATGGGGAAGAGCTCATTAAATGTCTGTGTTTAGGTTAAGGTGCTGATGGTCTGAATGAACTGACATACAGTACTGTATTGCATTAAGTAGCTTAGTGTCATGAGATACTGATTCCATGACATAAGGCCCAGGTATACTACCAAACGTGTTTCCATGCAGACCACGGACGCATTCGAGTGCTCAGGCTGTTCAAAGTTTAGTACATTGCTTTTCTTGTGAATGTGTTTCAGCGCTTTGTGGGTGTGTCGGCTATTTCTGTCCTTCTCCATGTTTCTATGTGCACACATTGTTTCCCATGCACAATGTTGGTGTAATTGAGAGATTCGCTGGAAATAAATATATTTTATATACTTAGTACTCATTTGTGATCTTAAGAGGACACCCATTTTTGTCTGTAGTCGGCTGTAGTAGTCAGACATGTCCACGCGGACAGAAAACTTGCATGTCATGACATCATGATGTTGCTGTCTGCGGATGTGGAAAGTATACTTGGGCCTTTATACCAATGTATTTATTCTGAGGGTGCCATTTACATCATCAAAATGATGCAAAACTATCAATGCAGTCAGCTACAGTATTCTAGATTTCATTTGAAAGTTACACATTGTCCGTGAATCTTTTTTACCGATTGACGCACACAGATACCTCTTCATTGTGATATTGTAGCCATTGCTGTTTCACATTTTTATATTTCATGGCCAGTTTTTATATTTCCGAAGGACGTTTTTGTTTTTATCAGTTTTTACAGTAAGATATTTATTTTACAATTGATTATTTGTTCTTGCATTTTTCATATTTTAGTTCAAGTTTTAATCCTTTACTTGACGTTTCACTATAATCACATATCTCATTTTAACACTGTGCAGTTATCTGAGCCGTTAATCATAAAGTAGACAAAATGATTTTGGGAGCCAATACTAATGTCATATTCTTGTAGCAGTACCATATTCCCAACAACATCTAAGCATTTGCAACATTTTAAAATAATAAAACATTCTGTCTATAATGTCTAGTGGTTATATAGATTATTTTATAGAATTTATACAGTAGGCATGTTGTGCATTTAATAACTATTCCCACGGGAATCAACATTGGCTTAATATCAGATAAGTTTTTAGCTCAATCAAATGTAGCCTGGTGTAACCATACCCAGTATTCACTTTGTGAGACACTCCATTGTTTGTGTTTGCAGTCATTGCCTGCTACTGGGCATAGACCTCTTGTTTATTTAGAAACAGCCTTTAACCAATCGATGTTACTACAACTGTTTGTATTGTTTTAGCTACCTCTACACCCATTACTACCATTTTGAAACACGGGTTTGACTTCGACGTCACTGCACCCTGATTTGTCCGCCAGCAGTGTGGCTGTGCAAACACTAATGTGAACACGACTTCCGGACAATAATCTCAGCGAAAATTCAGCTCAGAGCAAGAGGCGGGTGGAGCAAGTCTAGTAAAAATGGGGGTTGCCATTTAAACCTGTTTTTGTTTTGAGTTAAATTCATAGTTGTAGTAAATTAGTGTGGACATGCACAAGCACGCAGTCTATAACTCTGTGGCACCACATGCAATTCCCAAACAAAACTAAAGCTTTCTAAAGATTGACACATGGTCCACTGGAAGTTTGAGACACTTTGCATTCAGGCACTTACAGTACCAGCAATAGATGGCCAGGTCCCATAAACGTTGACTCCATTTAAAAGTTATTTTTGTGACAATTATTTCATTAAATTAATTATGTCTGTAACTGCACCTGTCAGGATGTTGACACCATCTCAGCTTTATTGAACCCGGTGGTACATCATTGCCAGACTGCAGGGTGAACTGCTTTTGGTTGGTTTGCATTTTGTTTGTTTTTTATTTATTTCATCCACGTGACTGAACGCATGTTGATTTTAGCCTTGCCCACTGTAAAGACTATTAAAGAAACAAAAATGTTTTCAGCTTTGTGTTGTTTCTCAATGCGGCATTTTACAGTTAAAAGTAATACATTATTAATAATGAAACACATTTAATTGCAAAAGAGATTTGACCCACCCTTGGTCCTTAAACCACATTTAAACAATTCCCTATAGCTTTTTAATATTACATGTACAAGAAATACAGTATTTAATAGTAAAACCGACTGTCCAGCAAAGCCTGCTGGTCTTGTCACTGAGTTTTGCACTTTATTGTGTAAATAATCTTCTTAAAAAACCTACACTTTCCAAATTTGGCACTGGGTGGCACATCTGTTTACAATTTTATTAATAGGGCTCACCGCTGTGATTTTTGTAGAGTATGCTACAATAATTTAAATGAATCAGTGTTGGACAGGGCAGGCTTGCTTATTTTTCCAAATCAAAACATGGAACTGTGTTTATGACAAAGTGGTAACTGGGTAATTTCTGTCATGCTCTAATGAATATACCAATTATTATAACAGTCATGGTCATGGTAATGCACAGCAAATGCAAATATGTTTAGGTTTCGCTTATGCTAGCACAATGGCATCACTAAAACATGGATATGGCATGTATGATCAATCTAAACTGCTAAAATATGATGACAATCTGGAAATGATAATGTATTTGCCCATTTACACTAACTTTACATTCGGTTACAAAATCCTAGTGTTAAATTTGTTGCAGTTTTTGGGAAAACATGAGAACCAGACAAAAAACAAATAAATCATATTTATTGCACAACCATTGTGTATGAATCAGAATGTCTTGACATAAATTAGCAAGAAGGCAAACATCACAAGGCTGTATTTGATGAATTTGCAAACACTACACCATTTAAGTAATTTACGCCTGTTTGTTTCTAACAAACAGACCATTTCCTGTTCAGAGTGGGCGTTCCCATAGAGGGAGATTGGATTTGAAGTGACTGTGAACTAAGCATGTTGGCTCAAATGAAATCCACATGCTTTGAAATACTTGACTGGCCTGAGGCCACAGAGGCAGGAACATTCTCCAAACCTGTCACCCTAAGGTCAGATGGTTGTGACATCACTGCATTTGTGTTTCCTGATACAGCCCATATGCCAGAATGTTGCAAGCAATCTCTATGGCTGTGGAGTTCTCCCAGCCGTTCACAGGCATGGCTCTTGTCAGGGCTTAGCTGGAACCTGAGTCGTGTGTTAATGTTACCCTGCAGTAGTTGAAGCTAATTAATAGCTCTTGCTTATAGAATTAGGCAGACCAGTAGACTTACATTGTTAACGACATGGAAAAAGACACTGTAGTATATCTGAAATTAAACATATTTAACCAACAGCTTAGCTTACTATAAAACTAAATAATTTAGCGGGTAAAGGGACATATTTTGAATTCATATGCATTTATATTTCATTTTTATTTGACATTGGAGGAGGTTGAAATATAGTCTGTCGTGCTGTGACTAAACGCATTGCGTTTTCCATTTAGAAAATAGTTGTTAATTATGGCCAATAGAGGTTCAAATGAGGCAACATACTTTAAACCACATTGAGTTAGGGACTTGTAGAACTGAATATAAGTAGAGAGATATAAGAGGTGTGAATATCTGGAAGCATTTAAGTTGGTGTAGGCCTATGCCTCGCTCATTCACTGATTGTGTCCAGGTCCTAATGTACATACTGTAGCAGGTAGAGAGCCTGTTTTTGCTCAGCTTGTTTGTGAAGTTCTTTGTGAGCTTGTAGGAGTGAAACCCATTTCAGACAACACTTACCTAGAATCAGTTTTTTGGCCTGCTATCATGTTGATGGAGGAAAGTGGAACTCACCAAAAGAGCATACAGTATCTTCCTCCCATAGTACTTAGGAAAATACATGGACTCACTTTAACAAACTCACTTTAATCTCATTGTGCCTTAGTTAAACCCATTGACCTCTTTGGCCTATTTAGTTGAATGTACAACATGTACAGTAGTGTACTATGCTATCATTTAGACTTTCACATTTCCTGAATTTCCAGGAATCAGTCAGTATATCATAAGGTTAAGGTTAATAGTATCATGTTCACTCACTTTCTTGTTGGAAAGACATTTCTTAAAACATATTGTCAGTACTTACCAACCTTGGACTTGTCAAGGGCCAAGTGTTACACTTGCTTACATAGAGTTGTAACAGGTAGAGTACAAAGGAGATAGAAGTAAACACAGATTTACGCTGCACGACACCTACAAACATTTTGTCCCATGATGACTATCCCATAAAACCGAGCTATGCAAGTTACTGCTTTGAGGTATGAGTTAATGAGATCCACAGAGCAGGTGTTGAGGTCTGATTACCTCCATAAAAAAGATGGACATAAATATAAACCTTAAACTACCTTTGGCACACTTGCCTTGAGAAAATGTACATTTGCTTGCACCCTTGTCTACACATCAGAATGTAAATGAAAGGTATACTTATATGGTGAAGCTTTGACACATTTTCTTGTCATCGTCATGCATCATTGTTATTTTATGTGTACCTTTTTGGCCATTGTTACACAACTGCAGTATACTACTTGTGCAATGCTTGGGGGTCTGGGGTATGTTGGTGTGTAGGCTCGTTCTGTCAATGTCTTCGGGGTTCCATTCTCTGACTGAGATTG